>JAWQFJ010032587.1:35000-40370 GCA_034096865.1 Theodoxus fluviatilis
GTGTTCGAACCAATGAAAACCACGGAAAGAGATTGCCGTTTCGTTCCTTGCATCTCATTGGCCAGCTTGTCATGAGGTCAGCCTGATCACGCGCTGACCTCATGACAGTTGTAAGCGAAAAAGCGAGTTGTAAGCGTAATATCATTGAAAATTCAAGCTCTAAACCTAATATCAGTTAGCACGCATTAAAAAAAATCACATCTACGCTTACAACTCGCTTTTTCGCTTACAACTGTCATGAGGTCAGCGCGTGATCACGGGCTAACCTCATGACAAGCTGGCCAATGAGATGCAAGGAACGAAACGGCAATCTCTTTCCGTGGTTTTCATTGGTTCGAACACTGGAGTTGTAAGCGAAAAAGAACTTGTGTAATATCGAAAATTCAAGCTCTAAACCTAATATCAGCTAGCACGCATTAAAAAAAATCACATCTAAGTAAACCAGCCAGCCTAGTACTGTGAACAGATTTGAAAACGACAGCAAGAAAACAATAAAAAAAACTCGAACACTCAGGTCTAATCTAAGCGAAAGAACTTGTCACTGTGTACCAACCAAGCCCCTTGGAACCGACGCGCCGCCAAGCGGCGGCAAGGGAGATAATTTCCAAAAAGGTCGCTCATTGATTTTGTTTGTCAAACTACTAAGCATACGCGTAGTTCTTCGTGGTAAATGAAAGTTTAACAGGTTGAATCTTGGTTAACTGCTGCCAAGAATTTGTAACAGGCCCTATAAAATCTTGCTCGCAGACCTGGCACCTGATTCCAAATACTTCATTTTTAGTTGTATGTTGCTGCGATGTGTTGTGAAGTGCTGGAAAATAAGGAAGTTTCCAGCTCTGACGAGAACCTCCTCGACAGAGTCTTTGCTCAGTTTACGTCACATAGTCAGGGCGGAATTGCTTTTGATGTGTCACGTGACATCGCTCCCTGTTTATTCTAGCTAGCCTAATGTTGGCCTATGTGTAATTTCGCTCTTTCGAGAAAACTCTACAGGTACAGCAACAAATATACTAGCTGGGCGCGTGTGTGAGAGCGCGACAGAAGACGTGAGAGCTCGTGGACAACAGGCGAAGTCCTCCCGTAAAGTAGTGTTAGTTCCCACAGTGCAGTCTACACATTGAGAGAGCGCAGACACGTGAGAGCACGACAGGGGAAGTGAAAGCGCGAAGACAGGTAAAAATGCAATCGTTACCTCACGGGATCGAGCCCTGAGAGAGACACATCCAATTATGGTATTGTTGTGGATTGACTAGTGTGTGCAAAAAAGTTTTTCGAACAAACTACCGAATTTGGATTTCGATTTCCCAGCACAAGCTATGAGAACCTCATTTCAAATTCTCAAGAAAAGTCTCTTTGCTCTCAGTTGAAAACTTTTACGGTTTCGCATGCGAATCAAGAGGTCCTTTAAAAAAAGTCCCTTTAAAAGTTATGATAAAAGTTATCTTTGTGCACATGGTATGGTCGTGACCTGCAAGTTAGTTTGCGAATTTGTGTCATATAGACACAAACGCATTTGGCATGGCAGCCGCTCGAAATTTGGATAAACACAAACACGCATCTTCGTAAATAATTTATCTTTCCCCTCCTTGGAACAATTTTCTCCGTGTATACAAGACAGGAGACACTAAAACTCAAATCGCGTTTAATTGCGCACATGCATTCATGTCCATTTTCCGGCAAAGTGTATGTTCATAGGTGTGTGCGTGCGTGAGTGTGTGTTGTTGTTGGGATTGTTTGTGCAGTCAGTAATTTAACACACTTGTTTCTTCGTTTCAGAGGCAGAGTATGCAGACACGCGTGGAAAGACCATTATTCCGCTACTGATGCAACGCGGCTACAAAGCTGAAGGTTGGCTGGGACTTCAGCTGGGGCAAAGCCTGTACATCGATTTTTCAGGGAAGTATCCCATGGAGGAGTCGATGGAAAAACTTCTCAAGAGTATTGGCAATCGAGGGAAGAAAGCATAGTGAGCACAATGGCTTCTCTAGTCTGAACTACGAAAGTGTGTGTTCTTTCAAAGCAAGCCAATATAGTACATGTATACGCCTATACAGCAGCAGCAGCAACATCAACAGCAGCAGCACAAGCAGCAGTAGCAGTAGCAGTAGCAGCAGCAGCAATAGCAACAGCAGTAGCAGCAGCAGAAGCAGCAGTAGCAGCAGCAGCAGTAGCAGCAGCAGAAGCAGCAGTAGCAGCAGAAGCAGCAGTAGCAGCAGCAGAAGCAGCAGTAGCAGCAGCAGCAGCAGCAAAAGCAGCAGTAGCAGCAGAAGCAGCAGTAGCAGCAGCAGCAATAGCAACAGCAGTAGCAGCAGCAGAAGCAACAGTAGCAGTAGCAGCAGCAGTAGCAGCAGAAGCAGCAGTAGCAGCAGCAGAAGCAGCAGCAGTAGCAGCAGCAGAAGCAGCAGTAGCAGCAGCGGCAACAAGAACAACAACAATGAAGTTAATTCATGATGGCCTGTGCCCCAGGCATTTTTCACATTTCCATCCCGATAGCTATCCTACAGTTTGACTGTTGATTGATAGAGTTATAATTGTGATAATATATTCTGGAATATCATGAAGTCCCGGTTCAGGGAGAAATTGATTAACATATCAAATGTTTGTTGTGTTTTGCCTTGTACAAATGCTATTGTATACTTTAAGCATTTTTTTCATATTTGATCAGTAAAACATAAAGTAGTATAATACTGTGATTTCTACGTTTGACATTTACCATGTTTCATTTTTCACGACCATTCCATTATAATTTTCTCCCCTCAAATATCAAAACGCACTATGATGTTCACAGTGTCAACATGTACGGACGGCACTACGATAGAAAATTCCACCTAAAAGACGACGTATGACAGTAGCAATAATTTTGCTCGAAGCTCTGGGATGAATATATAGCACACTGTAGTCTCACCCAAATTACCATCTCAGGCAAAAACACAAAGTCACAAAGCGAAATTTAATTGTTGAGTGGTTTTCAATGCTCACCCATATTCTATCGAGGACTAATGTACCAACTTTGCAGAATAAAATTATCCAAAAGTGAGGTAGACATTTAACGCCTTGATGCTTAAATTTCACATTATTCCCAAAACATCCAAATTGTCGCTAGAAGAGTTTGGCAATGGCTTCCACAACATTGTGCATTTTGGCACTTTCTGATCATAATATGTATAGAGGATATGACACATGCTTATAGAGTGCTCATGTCCCGAAGCAGACTGGTAGTTTTCACGTTAGGAATTGGGGTGTGTGTGGGAACTTTACCCAAAACAAGAGAATGAATCGAACTAGCTACCCTGTAGTGTGAAGGCGCATCTGTAGTCTAGATTGATATGCGAATGAGTCGTTGCTACAATATGTCTTTGTTGTGTCTTCGTCATTGTCATTTTGCAAGTCTAGCATACGGCCACAGCCGCTCGATGCCCCCGTCATCAGCCGGAACCTCTAGCCGCTGAAATGATATAATGACTTGACATAATATGAGTACTACATGTATGTTGATTTTTGTTGCTAAGCAATCTTGCACAGACCCGCACAAATCATATTCTGACATCCTGGCTTCTCCAGCTTCCCCCCCCACCCCTCCCACCCTCTCTCTCTCTCTCTCTCTCTCTCTCTCTCTCTCTCTCTCTCTCTCTCTCCTCTCCTCTCTCTTCTCACTCCCACAGGTGGCGACTAGTGTAGAGCAGTCAGCACGCGTTCACTTCGGCTCTGCTTATTTTACTCCCTGTGAGTGAAATAAAATCAGCACTATGCCAGTTGCTGGTCTTCCAACAGCTGTTGAGGTACTGCTGACCTCGCTGCTTGCCTCGGATGAGCTGTCCTCGTGGAAAGTGGCAGGGGAGTTGGGCAGTATCGTGGTTGTGCTACGATTCAATCCAAGCGGCGGGCAGCCATTGCCCGTAAACGATACCCGCCGAGGATACTGGAGAAGAAAGCCTCCAGCACAGCTCCGACGTGACCAGCTACGTGCACAGAGACACCAGGGCTTGGGTGAGCAGAAAACGCGTCAAAGCTGTCTTGAAAATAACTTTGAAAATGTCGCGAATATTGAATTCGACAGTGTTGATGTTACTGCACGTGCTTCACGGGCCTCTACGTCATCAGTCCCTTGCGCTTCAAAAGCCCTGACCTTTGACCCTGCAAGCAGTGCTGTGGACTCTGTAACAGAAGAAACAAGTGAGCCCGAAATCACTGTCCCCGATGATACTGCAAGGGATCAGCCGTCAAGGGAGGAACCGGAGTGGTTGAGGGATTTCACAGCACAACTAGAGGCAGCTTCTGAAGATCACCAGAACAAGTTACAGGAAGATCTAAAGAGACTGACAAAATCCGGCGAGGACGAGAGATGTAGTGCTGGAACTATTGCTTTGGATCCATCTGCCCACACCGATGAACATGGGCATGTCAATGAAAACACATCCCGCAAGTCATCACCAACTGAAGATCCCACCAGTAATCGATCTCATCCCAATCGTCTGACACTTGATTGCTCAACTGTACCACCGCCACAGCCTCCATCTACAAGAACTTCCAAGCAGGTCAACCGGCAGCCGACAGCTGACGGACACAACAGACGCAACGACTTCTCAGGCGGCACGGGCGGCACGGGCTGCATGAGGAAAACGCGAGGGAGGCCTGCAGCGAAGCAAGACCAACGGTAGCAGAATGCGCGGATGTTGCGGGAAAAGCAAGCACACTGTTGTAAATTGACAATGTCACTTTCTCCCCTCTTCGATCGCGTTGTAACTTGCAAGACTGGGCATCAGTCTTGAACCCAGTCAGTGCATATCTGTTTTATGTTCTCTTGTTTCGTTGTGACGGGCCGGAATGGCCTAACAAATAAACAAGTTCGTTCGTTCGTTCGTTCTCTCTCTCTCTCTCTCTCTCTCTCTCTCTCTCTCTCTCTCTCCTGCAAACCGATTGTGTTAAGTGATTGTGTTCAAGTAGTCTGTGTTGAAATAGCAAGCCATGGGTCAGATAGGCTTTCAAAGTCAGGTTGCATCTACCAGTGAAGGACTAATGTGGCTGATGCCCATGCTGAACAAGTTTCCCTTAGTAAACACAGATGTGGAGAAGGGTATACATTTGCTATGACTTTATTTCTCTGTGGAAACTCACTAATGCATGGAGATGGATACTTTCATGTTTGTTTTGCATTGAAAGGGCTAAAAATAGAGATAGTACAACAATACATGATACTGAGAATTTAGTGCATGCATGCATTGGTAGTTAGAGTTGAAGATACTAAATTGTGTCCAGTTTGATGTACAAAAATACCTTTGATAATTGCTTGGCTTGTACGTATTTGTTTCGCAAATTTAGCTGAGTATTATTGTAAGAAATGTCTAATGATCAGCAAAGATGTTTTCGATG
>JAWQFJ010032588.1:2500-46023 GCA_034096865.1 Theodoxus fluviatilis
ATGCAGCGTTACAAGGGCGCTGGCTGCATGTAACAAACACTTTTCATGCAGCTGTGCACAGACGTTTCATGCGGCGTAACAGACATTCAATGTAATGTTACAAAGACATTGGATGCAGTGTTACAAAGACATTGGACGCAGTGTTACAAAGACGTTGAACGCAGTGTAACAAAGATATTGGACGCAATGTTAAAGAGACACTGCATGCAGTGTTACAAAGACATTGGATGCAGTGTTACAACTATGTTAGATGCAGTGTAGAAGAGCAGTGATGGTGATGAGATTGGACTTGAATGCGGGCAGGTAAGAGAAGAGGCAAAGGCCTCTCCTTTTTCCATAATTGTATTGCGAACACCGCGTTTACGCTGCCATGGGGGTCTGTCCTGAACCAAGGTGAAGGCGGTTCTCTTCTGAACCAAGATTTAATCGGGTTTCTCCGTCTACCCCTCTTAGTCGCAAATGGTCCTCCCTATCAAACACACACGTGGTCGTCTCTATCAAACACACATATGGTCCTCCCTATCAAACACACATATGGTCCTCCCTACCAAACACATGTGGTCCTCCCTATCAAACACACACGTGGTCCTCCCTATCAAACACACATATGGTCCTCCCTATCAAACACACACATGGTCCTCCCTATCAAACACACACATGGTCCTCCCTATCAAACACACACATGGTCCTCCCTATCAAACACACACATGGTCCTCCCTATCAAACACACGTCGTCCTCCCTATCAAACGCACGTTGTCCTTCCTATCAAACACACACATGGTCCTCCCTATAAAACACACATGGTCCTCCCTATCAAGCACACGTGGTCCTCCCTATCAACACACACACATGGTCCTCCCTATCAAACACACATGGTCCTCCCTATCAAACACATATGGTCCTTCATATCAAACACACACTGTCCATCCTATCAAACACACGCGGTCCCCCCTATCAAACACACAGAGGGTCCTCCCTATCAAGCAAACACGTGGTCCTCCCTATCAAACACACGTGGTCTTCCCTATCAAACACACACATGGTCCTCCATATCAAACGCACACATGGCCCTCCCTATCACACAAACACATGTCCTCCCTATCAAACACACACATGGTCCTCCCTATCAAACACACACGTGGTCCTCCCTATCAACCACACACGTGGTCCTCCATATCAAACGCACACACGGCCCTCCCTATCACAAAAACACATGTCCTCCCTATCAAACACACACATGGTCCTCCCTATCAAACACACACGTGGTCCTCCCTATCAAACACACACGTGGTCCTCCCTATCAAACACACATATGGTCCTCCCTATCAAACACACACATGGTCCCCCCTATCAAACACAAGCGTGGTCCTCCCTATCAAACACACACATGGTCCTCCCTATCACACTGTTACAAGTCAGGGCTCTGATTATTATTAATTGAGAGTGTGTCTAGGGGAAACGCACTGCTATCTTGTAACATTCACTCACCTTTTTCTGTGTCAAGAATGGACAGGACAACAGAGAAGATGAGGGCAGACATCAAATACCAAATGACTTTAATAATGCTTGAAAAGATAGGCAATGGTTGTTAAGTTATCGTGCATGAGTAACAGTTATTTAATAAATCCTAATTTAGTCAGCCACCCTGTACTATAAAGGTAGAACTTATCTGGAAGGAGAATTCAGTGAGTCCGCTTGAAAGAATGCTGAAGGGGTCAGAACCCTTGACCCCAGTGGTCATGCTTCAAAGGGTGATGTATTGGGGCGCTGGGGAGGTGACAACAGACACAGGGGTGGGTCCTGATAGAAGGGGGGGGGGTTGGAACCGCATCATCTCCCCTCACGTCCTTTCTGGTGCTGGGGTCATCAAGAGAGGCCAGCGGGACTTGGAGCTGGAGTCGATGAAAGGTGGAGGGCAGATGTCACCCGTCCTTCCTCCCATATTGGCATGGCCTTGCCACAGATGATTCCACTCCACGCCAGAAGCAGGAGAGCAGAGAGTGCCAGCCTCAAGTCAGCAGACAGCAGCCTTTTTATTCTCTCCCCCACATCTCTCCATTCAAAGTCTTAGGAATTCACTCCCTCTAAACCAATAGGGTAATAGGGAATTGGCGCGTGCTTGGCCAGCACATTTTCCCCACTCTAACTTTAAAAGTTGGCCAATCACGTTGAACGTCCATATGTTGAATTCATCAATGTCAAGGATACTCATACTGGAAGCTCGGCGCCTTAGTTTGAAACTGTTCACTGTTTCATCACGAGGCTTCACCACAACTAACTACTTTCAAGGCGTGGCTGGTTTTCTAATAACTACATTTATTTGAGGCCTGGCTGGCTTCTACATTCTTAAGTGTCCATTATTTAACACATGCATAAACATGCAACTCATAACAGTAGTAGTATAATAGTTCATCATCTGACAACTCACACGGAAAACAGGGAGAAAGGATCACTTCAATGTACACACGAGTAAATCTGCCACCTTGATTCCACTTGTGTACAATTCTTAATAATGCGGAAAGGACGTACCGTCACAATGAGGTTTTACGACCAATCAGCCTTTGTGCGCTTTATAAGACCGTCGATCACGCAAACTGTCAAGCCGCGATTTCCCTAGTTACTCTGCCTGTAACGGAAGACTTGGTGCTTCCCTAGCAACGTCATTTCATGCTTGTGCATGATGTGAAGTCGACCTGAGCTTGCTGCCGACACTCGCAGTTCACGTAGCCGTAGCGCAGTTTGGCCAACAGGGGGTGCCACGCCGCAAGTCGCAGACCTGTTCCTCTCCTCTATCCCCCTCTCCCCTCCCTTCTTCCTCGTCTCTCCCCCTACCCCTCCCCCGCCTCCATCTCAGCACGCGTTCACAAAGCAGGTGGTCGTGCCGTTGCTGAAAAGTGCTAGAAATGTGTGCAGTCCCCCCAACCCTCTTTCTAAGCAACGAGTCGATTTGTATTGAAAAGGTATTCTTCTTTTCCTCTCTCAATATTTATCATTTAAGACAGCGACAGATCGAAATGTTTTTACCCGTGCCATCCCTTGGACGAACGCTTAGACACCTGGTTTGTTTTGACCAGCTGCTGCGATGTTTGACAGCCAGTCTGTCTTAGGGGTCGTCAACACTGAGGACGCGACGCAATCTGACCACAACAATGCTAGTGGGATGGTTCTGACAGGCGTGGCCAGGTGCAGCGTTTTCTTCTGGCTCTTTCACCTCTCTCTCTCTCTCTCTCTCTCTCTCTCTCTCTCTCTCTCTCTCTCTCTCTCTCTCTCTCTCTCTCTCTGCCTCGCTTTTCCTATAGCCAGTCTCTGGCCTTGTATCAACCAGTCCCAACGGGTGTGTCCATTTGTGTCTGGCAAGTGAGCTCATCAACCTCCCCCCTCTTCTCTCTCTCTCTCTCGTCGTCATTTATTTCTCTCTCTCTCGCATCGTCTCATCATCTCGTCTCAGGCCTCTCCTCTCTCTCGGCTGTGCGCGCGCGCGCGCGCGCGTGTGTGTGTGTTAAGTTTTAAAAAGATAGAATCTGATTGTTATTTTAACATTAGTAACTTTATTTTGTGATTTACTTTTTCCATTTTCATTCTCAATCTCATTTTTCAGAGCAATCCACACATACACGCCCCCCCTACCCCTCCCCCCCCGCCCCTCCCCCCCCCCCCCCCCGCCCTTCCCCCGCTCCCCCCCCCCCCCCAAAAGACACAAAAAAAAACAAGCCACAAACACAACCACGGAACAAAACCCCCGAACGTTAAAGGATAATTACACAGTATGAAATCCCCCCCCTACTTAATGGACTAAAAAAGTGCCCGTTAGCCCTTTAAAAAATTACGCCCCTCTACTCGCTCTCATCTCTCTCATCCCTCTCTCCTACTCTCCTCTCTCTCTCTCTCCTCTTTATCTGTCTCCTTCTCTCTCTCTCTCTGTCTCTCTCTCTCTCCCCTCTCCTCTCCTCTCTATCGTTCTATCTTTCTCTCTCTCTCTCTATATATATATAAATAGCTCTCCTCTCTCTCTCTCTCTCTCTCTCTCTCACTCGGCTCATTCTCTCTCTCTCGCTCTCCTTCATCATTTACTCTCTCTCTCTTCTCTCTCTCTCTCTTCTCTGTTATCCACGTCAAAATTGTTATCTAGTGGAGTTAGCGTCGTGGCCATATATAGCCTACACGGCTGAGAAGCCCCTTCACACTCTCTCTCTCTCTCTATCTCTCTCTCTCTCTCTCTCTCGCTCACATAATAACGCACACACTTCAGTATGTAAAGGAATTATTTTTAAGTTTATTTATTAATTCAGTTTATCGTCCTCAAAGAAAAGTTTTTCCATCCGATGCACTGGGCATCTAGTGGCTACCGCTGTATGGAGAACTTGTTCATGCCGCCTCCGTGACTGAAGTGTTTCCTCGCACATCCACAGCATGGATCAAAGAGATGGGGAGAGGAGAAGTCAGCGAAGGAATAAACCATTTCCTCACCTTTTAATTCCACCTACTGTTTGAAGCCCGGCGCTTTCAAGCTTTGCCTTTTTCACGCCGGAGTACAGAAGCAGGAGGAGGTGGGCGCGGGGGAGGGGGGAGGCTGTAGCCTGGGGGGGGTGGGGGGTGGAAGGAATAGTGGGTAAGAGTGGAGGGTCTGCGTGGCACCGGCGCAACCCTGTGGGCCCTCAAGAGATAGCGGCTTGTAAATTGTTTTCCCTGCCTTTGTGGAGGCTGGCTCCTGTGCTGCGAGAAGCCGTGCGAGGCTCTCTCTCTCCGCAGGGAAGCAAAGCGGAAGCAACAGTGCCATCCGGGACAGCTTTTCGCCTTCCGACGCCGCTGTACTTGATGCACATCGGGGAGGGAGCGAAGAGATTACTTCACTGCGTGCTGTAGTAACTGCAGTGTTCGCAAATCAACACTTTATTTACTTTGCATCTCACTGCGAGATTAACCGTCGAATCATAACTTATACAAGACAAATCCCTCTTGTTTCTGTTGTCCAGAACGGGTGTTTGCGTTGTATAGTTGGATGTACCGACGACAACGCATAGCTGCTGGGACTTTGCTGCACACTATCAATGTGTCAATATCTATGAGAAGGTGCTTATTTACTACTCTGATAAATGCGTAAAATATTGCAAATTTGATTTATTTAGTTTTCTAACAGTTTGCGCTTGTGAAAGATCTAGCATACAGCCGAACCCTTCATCAGCTGAAATGCTGAGCCAAATTCGTGCTTTCGGGCCTCTCCAGTAGCACTCGGATGTCGCCACATAGTCTGCCAGGCCATGAGTGTCTATGGCTAGGCCAACACACGCTCCTCCACATGCACATGAAAGCACCTTCTGCTACACTCTGCTGACTCCAATCTATGACATAGATAAATAGATAGAATTGTTCCTTTTTCTTTCTCTTTCTTTTTTGGGGGGGATGGGGGGATTCACATCTTTACATCTTCGCGCTTGAATTAATTTTATGACGTTTCATGACGCTCTTCGGTATCGTTCTTTTACACGCACCAGTATTGCATACTTTTCCGTAGAGAGAACCGTAAGCAGAAGGATTTCCATTCATTTTTCCGTGACAAGTTTGTCAATTTGAGTGCTTGGCTAGTGGTGGTAGTCTAATGATCTCAAGAATGACTATCCCCCTGTGGGTTCGGGGTAAGAATTGACCCACCGCGTCTCCCTACGCGATTCGTAAGAGACGAAGAACTAGGGACACCGTGACTTGATTTGCGTTTACTCTTAACTGTTCTAGTGATCTTCGTACTTGCTGGCCTTACATAGCCTACAAAGGCTGATAGGCCGTAAAACACCATCAATTCAATTCAATTCAATTCAAGAATGACCGAATCTGTGCTCATTCCGGTGGACCCCAGTTCGGCATTTGCAGATCTGCTCTGGAGGTGCAGAGTCGAAGACAGGTAGGACACTGAAACTCAGACATCATCAGTGAAAAATGTCGTAATTATGTGGCGTCGCTCTCGAGCTGCAGCTTGGTAGTTATGCCGCTGGATTTCCCAGTTGCTTGGCGCCCAGAGCGGAGCGGAGGGAACGCATGTGGAATTTCTCTATCTGCTTGATGTGCCCCATGTCTCGCACCATTACAAGAGAGAAATGAGGACAACAGCACTGTAGTCATTAAGCTTGGTGGAGAGGGTCACGTTGTGATGATTTAGCACCCTGATGCAAAATCTGACAAGTGTTTTACTTGCTTTGCTGGTCCTCGCAAAGATCTCCTTGTCGACCTAATACACGACACACAATACTTGGCTATTACACAATAGATAAGGCCTCATTTGCATTTAGTAATTGTATCTACTCACCAGCATTTTCTAAGAATCAGAAGTATCGAACACTGTCTTAGAAAAAAAAAACCCTGCTGCAACTCTTTTTGTGTGGACCATCTTAATAGTTTTGTTTGTTGAAATGACCCAAACCCAGTTAACCCAACTCCAGCGCTTCCAAAACATCTGAGCACGCAATGAAGCGCCCACCCAGATGTCCAACATGTCGCAGTTGTGCGTTGCCTTCACTGGCTCGCATTCCGACATTAAATTGAAGACAAATGTTTGTGCACGGTATTCAAGTGCATTAGTGGTACTGCTCCAGACTCTATATGCACGAGCTGGTTGACAAAAATGTGCCGCGCAGAGAGTTAGGTCGGCTGAGAGACCCGTCCAACATATCCAATGGAAAGGACCAAAAAAAGACACGGTCACAGATCTTTCTCCCTTCATGGGACCGAAACTGTGAAATGCCATTTCAGATTCAAATGAAGAGACTGCAAGTACAGGTGGATTTCAGGATGAGCCTGAAAATATTCATTTTATGTTACTAGCAGCAGGCAAGATATTCCGATCAAATCGAGATCGAACAGGATTTGCACCGAATGTGGTCACGAACAAACTGAAGCATCACTGCGTATACTTTGAGTTTCATGTTTCAAATCCACCAATTCCCCTTTGTTGTTTTTTACGTCTACAGGTAGACGATGTTTTGTTTTGATTTGTTTCGGTTTGTTTTTTATGAGGTGACCGGGGGGGGGGGGGGGGGGGTAGTTTTTGGTACCGGGTGGGGATAGGAGTCGGAAAGAAATCTGATGGCTTAATACTCCACCTCTTCATTATTCTGATACTGCCCAACTTGCTAACGAATCCGTGCAGTGTGTGGTGTATCTATAAATGAAAGACACATATACACGTGCAGTGCATTTTCATCGGTCGTTGAGGTATGCCCTTGGAGCGAGAAGCCAAAGAAATCGCCCCTTCTTTGTAAACTGAATGCTATGAGAGAATCATTTGCACACTTAAGTGTAGACGTTTTCTCACAAATGCCCGTTTTCAGTCTACGAGTATTCAAACCGGCATTCTGAAAGGAATTCATTGCACTTCGTGATTATGCAGTAATCTGAAATCGTCAAAGTATCGGATCGACGCAGTCACATATATGAATCCCTTTTTTTTCCATTCTTGCACTATAAAGACGTGAGAATGGCGCGATACAATTACGAACACATGCATACCCTCCGATATAAATGGCCTAGATTTCATGGCCTGCTCCAGTAGCTCAGCCATGACCACATGAAAGATGTGCGTCCAGGAGACAGTGATAAATTGGGCATTGTTATGCACGTCTTTGGGGCTGGCTCTTACACATGTTTGTAGTTTCCATTGTTTACATTATCCATATTTTGATTATTATTTTGTCGCATGATTTTAGTGCAATGTGTAGTATTCATGCTAAGGTGCCAAGGAAGTGTTTAAAAAAATCGACTTTGATCGTCACTGTACATTTGAGAGAGAGAGAGAGAGAGAGAGAGAGAGAGAGAGAGAGAGAGAGAGCGAGCGAGAGAGAGAGAGAGAGAGAAAGAGAGAGAGAGAGAAAGAGAGAGAGAGAGAAAGAGAGAGAGAGGAGAGAGAGAGAGAGGTGGGTGAGGGAGATGGTAGGGTAAGGGGGATATAACGGGCGTGCATCAAGATTTTTGCTTGCCGATTTTCAACAGATGACATCAAAGTGCATCTATCTAGTCTGTTGTGACAGTAAATAATTATGGCTGTTCATTGCTTTCCCATGACGACGGTTCGAGGAGAGCACAAGGCTATCTGGGCGCCTCCCCTCTCTCTCTCTCTCTCTCTCTCTCTCTCTCTCTCTCTCTCTCTCTCTCTCTCTCTCTTACCACACTTGAATATTTTGCCTCAAGGGCTGAATGTAAGAAAGACACTACTGCCTAATTCACTACCCTTGTAAAATAAAGTTCGTTCGTTCGTTTGTTCGTTCTCTCTCTCTCTCTGTCTCTGTCTCTGTCTCTGTCTCTCTCTCTCTCTCTCTCTCTCTCTCTCTCTCTCTCTCTCTCTCTCTCTCTCTCTCTCTCTCTCCCCATCCCTCCCTCCTCTTACTCTCATACTCTCTTCCTTCCTCCCCCAGCTCCCCCCCTTCTCTCTCTCTCTCTCTCTCTCTCTCTCTCTCTCTCTCTCTCTCTCTCTTGAATATATTGCCTCAAGGGCTGAATGTAAGAAAGACACTACTGCCTAATTCACTACTCTTGTAAAATAAAGTTCGTTCGTTCGTTTGTTTGCTCTCTCTCTCTCTCTCTCTCTCTCTCTCTCTCTCTCTCTCTCTCTCTCTCTCTCTCTCTCTCTCTCTCTCTCCCCTCCCTCCCTCCCTCCCTCCCTCCCTCCCTCCTCTTACTCTCATACTCTCTTCCTTCCTCCCCCCAGCTCCCCCCCCTTCTCTCTCTCTCTCTCTCTCTCTCTCTCTCTCTCTCTCTCTCTCTCCCCCCCTCCCTCCCTCCCTCCTCTTACTCTCATACTCTCTTCCTTCCTCCCCCCAGCTCCCCCCTTCTCTCTCTCTCTCTCTCTCTCTCTCTCTCTCTCTCTCTCTCTCTCTCTCTCTCTCTCTTACCACACTTGAATATTTTGCCTCAAGGGCTGAATGTAAGAAAGACACTACTGCCTAATTCACTACCCTTGTAAAATAAAGTTCGTTCGTTCGTTTGTTCGTTCTCTCTCTCTCTCTCTCTCTCTCTCTCTCTCTCTTTCCCCTGCATCCCTCCCTGCCTCCCTTCCTCCCTCCATCTCTCTCTCTCCTCTCTCTCTCTCTCTCTCTCTCTCTCTCTCTTTCTTTCTCTCTCTCTCTCTCTCTCTCTCTCTCTCTCTCTCTCTCTTTCCCCTGCATCCCTCCCTGCCTCCCTTCCTCCCTCCATCTCTCTCTCTCTCTCTCTCTCTCTCTCTCTCTCTCTCTCTCTCTCTCTCTCTCTCTCTCTCTCTCTCTTTCTCTCTTCTCTCTCTCTCTCTCTCAGAATCCAGAAAACTATAAATGTGTCATGTATATCTTATATTCACTAATACTGAGAGAACACGCGTACACCGAATACATGTAAGTCTGGTATATGATGCGGAATCTGATTTGGCACAGTGTGCCTGTCATAGTGAAATGGTAGCAGTATATTGGGAGCATGCAATGATTATTACCATCAATTCTATGGGCTGTCGGCCTAAGAAATCTCTCTCTCTCTCTCTCTCTCTCTCTCTCTCTCTCTCTCTCTCTCCCTCTCTCTCTCTCTCTATCTCTCTCTCTCTCTCTCTCTCTCTATCTCTCTCTCTCTCTCTCTCAAAACTCCCCGCTATTCAGGGCTGGAGAAGCGCTGGAACAATAAGCTGACTGCCAACTCTCGAAACTGGTTCCTTTCGAGACACTTTTTTCCTGCGGCGCGTATGGCTTGGGAACTGCTCACCTCTAATTGGCTGGAGTGGCCCAGTGCAGTAGCAAGGGGCAACAACTGAAGCTATGTCTTTGCCAAGTTGCGGAGGCAAGCCCTCCTTCACACAGCAACCTTGTGCAGCAGCGTGGGGATCCGAAACATCCCTGATATTGAGTCCCCTGTGATTAAATTCCTCCTGTGGGTTAGGGGTCAGAATAGACCTACCGCGTCTCCCTACGCGATTCCTAAAAGGCGAATAACTAGGGACATCTTAACTGGATTTGTGATTTTCGTGCTGAACGGCTGCCGTATAACTCCACCCATCCATCCCTGATATTGATGTCATCTTCTCCGACTTTGTGTTACATAACTCGAGATTGACATTGTATTTAGCCAACGTCGTGAAGAGGCCGTAACGACATACAGTTACTGAAAGATGTATTTTTAACTAGCTGATTGACCACTTTTCATGAAAGTGTAAATACCGGTTGCACTGAAGTGGTAGAGTTTGACTTGGATTGAAAAATATATGGTCTTCTTATAAATTACTTGCAGTACGCATGCGCGCTCCTGAGTATGGAGATGTATGAAGGGCAGTAGGGGTGCTGGTGAACTCGGAAATGGACAGCCATTAAGTTTACGCACGTCTCATGACGAAGTTAGCAGTTTTCATTCGTGCTCTTCAGGCAGTTGTGTCAACGAAATTAAATGTAATTACGGCAAGACTGCACACCAATTGCACGAATTGTAAGACTATGAGGTGAGCATGTGTTCACATGCTTGCTCGTTTGTATTTGCTTTGAGTCATCCGTTCATTAAAACGCATTCATTCCTCGTCGCTATGGATCATCATGTGGTCAGTCAGTAACGGTCTATTGCTGCAGCTGTGTGTGGATTGCGGTGCAGAAGGTGGTAGGATGAGCAGCAGGAATTGCACCCTGGGCACGGAGCACTTGTGATATGCAGGCGTTATCACTGCTTTCAACCTTGCTGAGTAAATTTGCTTGCAAGCAGCGTTTAACGCTTTATCCTAGTGAGACCGCTATCCCACTAGGCAACTTGATTTGGATCGTCATCCTAATTGCCAGCCAGTCTGTCTACCTGCGGTAGCGGCAGGCGCTGTGGTAGAGTGGTGGAAGAGAAGAGAAGAGGCGGGGAGTCGGGGCCAGGGGCACTCGTTGCCAATAACAATGGCTGGCCACCCGTGAAGGTGTGTAGGGAATGATAGAGCTCTGCCAGTGAACCTTGCAGCCAGGACACGAGCCTCTTTCTCCTCCATACCTCTCATCCTGGAAATTCTCTCTCTCTCTCTCTCTCTCTCTCTCTCTCTCTCTCTCTCAGACCTACAATAGAACAAGGCAGTACAAGTGAATCATCCTCTTAGTCTATTCGCTTGTCCTTTTTCTATGGTAGGAGAGAGAGAGAGAGAGAGAGAGAGAGAGAGAGAGTCACAGAGAGAGAGAGAGAGTCACAGAGAGAGAGAGAGAGAGAGAGAGAGAGAGAGAGAGAGAGAGAGAGAGAGAGAGAGACTAAACTTTCTTTTGACACAACCTCGCCAGGTAGCCCTTCGCTGTGAAGCAGTCCTGAAGAGTAGAAGTATTTTCCCGCCCGTTTGTCATTTCTTCCCACTCATCTTGAAGCCTTCTTTTCTTCTTTTTTTTCTCGCTTGCTCCCTGGGGGGGGGGGGGGGGGGGGGGGGGGGACGGCGGCAGTACTCCCCTTGCCCAGGCACCAACACCCCTCATCCCCTTCCCAGCCTCCCACCCTGCAGGCGCTGCTGCATCTGCCCGCTACCACCTCCCTCTCCCTGCTGTTCAAACCTCTACACCTACCCTCCGGGCACACGTGTTGGGGGACACCAATATCTGCAAATGACTAACTCAACCACCCCCACCTCTACCTCCACCCCCACCTCTACCTCCACCCCCAACCCCACTTCTACCTCTACCTCCACTTCTACCTCTACCTCCACTTCCACCCCCACTTCTACCTCTACCTCCACTTCCACCCCCACTTCCACCCCCATCCCTTTGCTACAACCCTCTCCTCTCTCATGACTTAGCCTATGCTTTCTCCCTCAGTTGTCAACTTCTGATGGGATTTGTGTTTTATGATTTAGTGCTGACGGTCTGGGAGAGTGCCATGGCTCATTCCACCGCTATGACGTCACTGAAAGCTGTGCCGCTCCGAGCTACTCAGCATATGCCCATACTGCTTGATTGTGCGTGCATGTCCTGTTCGGTCCTGACCTGACCGGCTTATCCGGACATACCCATCCTGCTGTCCCCGCCCTTTTTGTACCAACTTCATGCCATGTCCGTTCCTGACTGTACTAATATGTCCACACCAGCTGTCTTTTACATCCATCGGATTCCCCTGACACCATTTGACTAACAGCTAATCTGTCCGATACTGTTTCTAGCTGTTCGCAGAGGTTTTCCATCACGTATTCACAAAATTTCCTGTAAACCTATGAGCCGAAACAAAAGGCTTGTTGAGGAGGCGCAGCGCTGCAAAGCGCTGCACAGCGCTGCATGTGATTCACTCCTGAACAGCAATTTTTGGGGCGTGATTCACTCAGCGCTGAGCAGCGCTCTGCATCACCGATCCGAGGTGATTCAGACGATTTTGAATCATTTTCAAAATGGCGTCTTCGATCCCGCACTGGCCGTCGATGCGTAAAATAACCCTCAGAAACATCATTTTGGGACTGGAACGGGCTTTATTTGCCCCAAGCGCCCTGTATGCGCGAGTAAGGCAAGTAAGGATGACACAGTAGTGGACTTTATTCATGCAGAATACATTTAAACGTGCATAATCGATGGCTGTGGCAAAGAAAACACTTTCTTAGCGTCTATCAACACAACATGGGGCGCAGAAGATTTACCTCCCCTTTAACAAGTGAAGCGCTGCACAAAATCTGTAGGTGTTCAGGAGAGGCAAAGAGCGCTCAATTGCCAACATGAAGCGCTCGTGCAGCGCTTTATACTCCTGAACAAGCCTAAAATGTTTCAGTTGCTGCACTTCATACTTCGTTTGTCTGGTAAGGGAAGAGAACGCTCATGCCTGCCCTGTTCACTCTAGACCTGGTCACGCTGTTCGTGACCTGTCCAGCCTGATCCATTTCTGATAATTTGCACTGCATTCTCCAGTGATTGAGAGCACCCTGTGGGTTCGGGGTAAGAATTGACCCACCGCGTCTCCCTACGCGATTCGTAAGAGGCGAATAACTAGAGAAACCGTGACTTGATTTGCGTTAACTCCAAACTGTTCTAAAGATGTTCATAGCCTACAAAGGCTGATAGGCCGTAAAACACCAACCAACCAACTTTATAACACCATCCATCCATCCATCCATCCATCCATCCAATCATTTATTCTGAATGGAATTGCTCTCCACAGATTGGGGTTATTGAAAGTGACCCATAAGCCCGATTTCATGTCGACATGCTCTCCTCTGCTTACGATGTCAATCTAGCTTCGAATGAAAATTTGCTAATTCAACGCATACATTTGATCTTTCTCCCCCCCCCCCCCCCCCCTCTCCCCCCCCCCCCCCTCCCTCTCCCCCCCCCCCTTGACTCATTGAATTTACATTATTATAGAAATACAAACACGTGCTATGTGATTTCCATAGTTACTAAAAAATCTTAAGATGCTATCGGCTAAAATAAACAAATTTTGTTTGTTTGTTTGGGGTGTGTGTTTATAGTCAATTTCTAGTCAATGTAAAACTGAGGTATGCACCAGTTCGTTTGCATAGCAACAATATATATATACCGAAATTAGAGATCTCCCAGATTGGGGAAAAAAAAGGTTGTTGTGCTCGAGAGCATGATTTGTTGTTCTTGCTGCTGCTGTTCAATGCTAATTGTAAAGCATCCTAAACTCAACCATGCTCTACCGTATTACTTTACGTTGGTAGCATAAAACACACCAAAAAAAATTCAACTGAATATCTTGAAACATATAGTCAGGGCAACTGCCACAAGAATTTAGACAAATCCGTTAAAAAAGAAAACGCAAATAAAGGAAAATGGGATGTGCCCTACCTCTTCGTGAAGGGTTGCATAGCAATTTTTAAGTTTTCTGGAATTCCGCACAGTAGCACACTTGTAAACCCCTCGTGGCAAACACGGTAAACAGCTCCCTCGATGAGAAGTAGTAAACTTATGAACTGCTGAATACTAATGAAGTGAACAACTGTTTGGCAAAACACACATTCACGCACACCGCGCGCGCGCACACACACACACACACACACACACACACACTCACTCACTCACTCACTCACAACCTCCTCCACCCCATCACCACCCCCACCCCCCACCCACTCCCCCCCCCCCTCCCCCCCAAAAAAATAAATTAAAATTCGCCGCACCTATGGTAATTATAACTTTAATGATTATCCCAATTAATGCGAAGTTTCTTGTTTACATCAAGCTGAAACTAGTTTTTCAATTGGAGTCCCCCTGTGGGTTGGGGGTTTAAAATTTTGACCCACCGTGTCTCCCTACGCGATAAAGTAAGAGGCGAATAAATAGGGACATCTTGACTTCAATTGTACTTACTTGGAACTGTCCTAGTGATCTTCGTGGTTACTGGCCTTACATAGCCTACAAAGGCTGATGGGCCGTACAACTCCATCCATTCATCCATCTCAATTGGGCATCTTAGCTGCGGGTCGCCAGCAAGAGACTATAAAAGTACGCGAGGGCCGCCTCCTGCGCCTGTCACTGCACGCCCTTCAGCTTCGCCATGCGTTCCCTGATCTTTGTGTTGACAGGTGGCTTGTGATGAAACTTCGTATCCATAGTCTTGTCTGCTTGAAAGACCAGAGGTTGCGAGGATCCTCCAAAGTTGCTCTCTATCAACTGAGTCGAACGCTTTCTCATAGTCGACAAAAGCCACAAAACATTTCCCCCGACCATCACCATACACGTGTTTAAGAATCATACAATACAAGGTAAAAATGTGATCAATTGTTGAGTGCTGGGTTCGGAAACCAGCTTGCTCTCTACAAATGGCGTCCTCTTCCTCCACCCAACACTGCAATCGTCGCGTCAAGATAGAAGCAAAGACTTTGCTTAGCGTGCTCAGTAAAGAGATCCCTCTATAATTGTTGGGATCCAGTCTATCACCTTTTTTATATACAGGTACTATAACAGATCGGGACCAATTATTGGGAAAGTAGTGAGAATCGAAAAGGGTGTTGAAAAACTTAGTAAAAAATGGTGCTATTCTGTCAGAGGCTATGATGAGATAAGGGAGGACAAGAAGTGCCCCTTTTGCACCGATAATGAAAATGAAGACCATATACTGTTAAAATGTACTTTTTACTCAGACCTCAGAAAAAAATACCTTGGGCAATATCTGCACACAGGAACAGTATGTACAGGTGCACAGCTATTCAAAATATCGTGTGAGAGACAAACTAGAGATGTGGCTATGTATGTCCATTATGCTTTGAAACTCAGGGAAGAAAAACTTTCAGTTGACACATAATGATAATCCTGCTGTTAACTGTCCATTACATACATACATTTGTGTTTGTGATCTCATTATTGTAAAGGGCGGTCGGCCTAAAACAATAAAAGTTAAAGTCAAAGTCAAAGTCATAGTGTTGTCTGCCAAGACCAAAACTCAACATGCGTACCCTTCTTTCCACTACTAGTTGCAGCATGCAGACACGAATAATAAATACGGGAATATATATATATATATATATATATATATATATATATATATATATATATATATATATATATATATATTGGTGGTGGTGGAAGGGGGGGGAGTGTTGACATAAATTAGGCTATGTATTCTTTGGTAGACAAAAGCTTTCGAAATCGCTGTACGAACGAGGCTGGCGGGCAGATATGATGAATTTTTCTCATTTTGTTCCCTAGTTTAGAGAATTTGACAAATAATGGACGACGGCATGCATCATTTTCATCACAAACGCACTCAGACTCTCCACCACTTATCAGGGAAAGGCACTTGATGCACCCGATGCACAACGAGAATCCTCGACAGTATGTTGAAATAGGAGTAAATCTCGAGTCCCTGGAGTAAAGCTGTTGCATTTTCTTGTACATCTGTTCTTTCAATGCAGTATGGAAAGTGGAAATGATAGCGGCAGCGCTGCTCCCCAAGGAAGCATTACTGAGGGAAGAAGGCAAGGGAATGTGAGAGGGAGTGCCTGCTGAGAACATGGAGCTAAAGGCAGCACTCGCCATACCTCGCCCATTGGTCGGCTTCAAGATGACCTACCTCCGCTTAATCATTATTCCGCGCGCTATTCTCACATTGGTCAGCTCACTGGCGTTGGTTTTTTTCACTGCCCGCTTCTGTCCGCTTGGATTAATTTTATTATGCTCACTCAGAGCAAAGGTTCTGACAAATTGTCACGTGAGACCACCCCACAAGTAGATATTTCAAATTTGTGATGGAAATAATGCCGTTTGTAAGGGAAAGAACCTGAAATGCGACAGACTGTATCATCTACAAGTGCCAAGCGAACTGGCTGCTTGAGAACATGGAGAATGTTGGCAGAATTTACAGCGTTAGAACATATTCCGTATTAGCTGCCGTTGACGAAGAGGCTAAGGAACTGTGTGTTGGACTTGACATTCCCCAGTATCGTTTTATTCTTCGTGAGATCATGTGGTGCTGAATGATAGGGAACATGGGTTTTGAAGACTGGGCAAATTATTTTGCAGGAATAATTTATAAAAGCGAGCGAAATGTTAATGCAGATCAAGACGAGCCTTGCCAGTTCTGTCGCATCATAGTCGGGGCATTAGTGACCACATCAGTGAGAAAAAAAACACACATTTTAAGTTTTAGTCATTTTGTTTCCAAACTGAGTTTTAACCAAAGTTAGTTTCTCTCGTGACAGATGTGTGGTTTTGATCCAGTCGAGAAGTAGTCGGTCACAGTGCGAAGTTGTTTTTTTTACACCACTCTTTTGCTGCCATGTTGAAAGTCCGACAAAACTTTGCCTCTTAGACCTCACTCACATCTCATTTTGATGTGCACTTCGTGATCAACAGTGGAACATGAGAACTACGTCAGTGCTTTCCTAAACCACCAGCCTACAAAGGCTGATAGGCCATAACACTCAATCCATCCATCCATCCATCCTAAACCACCAAGGCAAGTCAAGTACACATGCATTACTTTTCTGTTTCCTGTTAAACTTCGTGTACTCTGTACTGCTTTGGAGATAAATATGTGCAGAGAATTGAAGAGGAACTGTGGCCTTTTTTAATATGATTATTATTCCTCCATTAAACAATTTCATTGAAGTTTGTTCATAATGATAAGTTTGATTATATTTCAGCACTGACAGTTAAATTTCCTGACCTATTATTAGTCTTAAGAGAGAAAGTCAAAGCTCATGAGAGTTAATCAGAAGTTGAACACTACATATTAAAGAAACATATGTCCAGATACTTTAAAAGCCAGTGCACGAATGCTTACATTTTTCACACTGGTTTAAGATCTATATGGAGGTGGAAAATGTATATATTGGAGAAAATCTATTAACACGTATCTGATCACCTTTTGGTAATAGATCTCTTGACAATTTCTTCGAACAATACCTCAGTTTAAACTAGGAAATCATGAGTATTTTAATATCCGATCTAGCCTCTTTACTAAACTTCAACTTCTCTGGCTACACAAGAATTGAGTTCTGTTCTTCAACTTCTTACTGAATTGAACTTCAAAACGTGCGCAGTGGGCACGTATTTTTATAGTTGTCTTGACACTTGGCTCATGTCTTTTTGTCATCCCTGCCTGATTCCTTTTTTTAAAAACCAAGGCTAGTCTGTATGGAAAGCTCGTGCCCTGGATGAGTAGCGGAAAGGTAAAGTGTTTCTGATTGAGATGGCCGTTGTAGACCTTGTCGGTTATCAGGCGGGTGGCTTCCGCTGTCCCAGGTCCTGCAGTCCCAGTGGTTAGTAATGCAGCTTATTCGTCAGGGATTTTCTCCTTCCAGGGTTTGTGGTGTACGAATCTCAGGAATGGCTGTGTGCGAGAGCTTTGTGGGTTTTTGGTGTACGAAGCTCAGGAATGGCTGTGTGCGAGAGCTTTGTGAAGCCCACCTTGTGCCAAGAGTGCTGCCAAACTTCGGTTCTGCTCCTCAAACATCGGTAAGGGTCGCATCGACCCAGACTCTTGTACGTTGCTGTGCCAAAACGATTCAGTACTTTACTTCTTACGGTTTTGCTGCATCGTTTAACGGGAGAAACTAAATATATGCATATTTATGCACTCATGCTGAGAGTTGAAGTAAGAAGTCGGTCAGACTCTGCAGAGGAAGTGTATTGTAGTACTGTTTTGTCATTAGAAGCGAGAATAAATCTTTCCTGTGTTTACACGCACGTAACCGTCGTCACTGCCAGTGTTAGAGAACTCAGTGTTATTTCTAAACTTCCCTTCTCGCATCTCTGAAAACACTGGGTTGCTTTCCCTCTCCCTCAGAGCGCTTTGACCGAGTTACCAGGTGAAGACGATGCCAGAAATAGTCTTAGTGTGAACGGGGATGGTCCCTTCGCGATGTCTGTTCCCAGTTCAGAAAGGTAGCTGTTTTTTTCTGGGTTTGTTCAGAAAGGTAGCTGTTTTTTTTCTGGGTTCATGAAGTAACTACACAATCCGTGTTCAGTGCAGTAGTTCGCTAATATTGATGAATATTGTTTGAATGCATTGCCATGGTCGCTTCGAACAGTACGTCTTGGTTGCTCTGCCTCAGAAGGTCCAGAATTGTACAAGAAAGTCTTTTGTTGTCATTGAAGGATGGCCATAGACATAAACAGCACGAAAGAAGCAAGCTTTGATGAGCATAGCTTCGGAATGTTACCTTTTTTTATATTTGCGGTCTTTACATTGCTGTCCCTGAAGGAGATCGTGCAGTTGATAATGATTGCAATAGACGTAACGCTAGGTTCTTTTTTCGACATACTTTAGAATCATGGCGTCCTGCATAAGGCAGGTACACTCATCGATCGGTTAATCAACATTTGTCAAAAGGAAGGCAAAAGAAAGCTCCCAGTGAAAACTACATGTACATGAGATCCCTGTTTCAGCCTGGCAGAGAGTGGACACTGGAGGCGAAAAGTGCCAACACAGGTGCTGGACTTCAGCTTCGTCCGGACATTGTGATCTGGTCGAAAAAACTCAGGTCACTCCTGCTCATAGAACTCGAAATGCCTCCCTCCCTCCTCTTGTATTCCCTTCCTTCCCCTCCCTACGAGATTCGTAAGAGGCGAATGACTAGGGACATCGTGACTTGACTTGCGTTTACTCTCAACTGTTCTAGTGGTTTTCGTGTTTGCTGGCCTTATATAGCCTTCAAAGGCTGATAGGCCGTAAAACTCGATCCATTCATCCATCCATCCATCCATCCATCCATCCCCTCCTTCCCCTTTTATTCCTCCCCCTGATGCAGCCCCCCTCCCCCCCCCCCCCCCCCCCCCCCCCCCTTCCAACCACCATTATGTTAATATGCATATTGTGTAAGCTTTTGTATTCTTGAATAATGGAAAAAAGAAAAGCGTGGGCTCAACGTGCTACGACGGCCTCGATGAGCAGAGTAGGGCAGTGGGTTGGGCAAGTGGAAATCACAAGCGGGAGCCTTGTCAGCAAGTCCACGGTTGGGTGCTTCGAAGTCTGGGGAGCAGGCTAGACAATCGGATGCGGTGGTGAGGAAGCTGCAGAAGCTGCCCCTCCAGTTGGATTTGGAGGAAACACATGCTGCCCTTAATGGACTTGATGTCCTCCGCAGTTTGATCTACAAGATTCCTCCTGATGGCACATACGTGCTACTTTGGGCCATTCTGTGAACCCGAGTCAGTAGGCGGTAGGCGAAATCTCTAGTGAACTAGAATAACTTTGGGCCGGCTGTACGTGTGCTACTGGATCAAGTCCCGAAAGCACAAAGACCACAGCATATCAGCGGACAAGGGAGATATCAGTTCTGCACAGGCTGTTTGGGTCTCTCAAAAGAATTTGAAATACCGGTGCATTACAATGTTCTCACTCAAATTACCGCGAAATTGTATCAGTTGATACCTATTTGTTAAAATTTGAACACGAAAATTTGTTTCAAAAGCTTGAAATGTACATGCATGTGCTTAAGAATGTTTCCGCCGATTTTATTTTTCTGCGCGAATTGAAACTGATACAAAAATATGGCTGTGTAGAAGACGGGCAGTGCTGCTGCTTTCTGCTCCACTTATTGGATGTGTGTGCTGGCATTGGAACCTTCTGAATGTTTCTTTAACGCCCTTTAGTTTGGGTGCCAAGTTGAGGTTGACTAATTCGAAAGTCATTTACATACTTTGTAAGGTCTTTCTGGGATTTTTACTGAAGCAAAACATGTTATTGTTTGCCCAGAAAAAAGTGCATACATTTTAAAGCCCTAATTAAAAAGTCATAACAGTGGGTAGCAGTCTTTAAAAGTTCATACGCTCGTAACCTTGTCACTATTCCTCATGTTTTCACTTTTTTTACATGATAGTAAAGAGAAAACTCTCCGTTTTACGAGCACACGTCCCAGAGGTGACATCATTCTCATTTTGTGATGGGGGGCCACATATGGTTTTTACGTATCAACAACATGCCAATCTAGAGGTATTTGATGAAGACGAATATCGCAGGACTCTCCGCACCCCCACCCACCCCCAAACCTCGGAAACCCACCCACCCCAACCTTCACCTCCCTTGGTAACGAAGTTTTCCAGGCTTTAGCAATTGGACCAAGGTCATCCGCAAGCAATACGATGCGCCACAAGAATCCGTCCAATATAAATGGAACACCCACCCACCTAAGATAGGACGTAAAAAGATATGTACCTTGTACTATTACCCGTCAGATTTAGGGGGTTTTGTTGTTAAATATACGTGTTTCAACAAACTGAGCATGAAAATGTGTAGTTAAAACGATATGAACAGATAAATTTGCACGGCCAAGCTCGAATTTCATTTCACCGAAATGCCATGAGTGTTGCTTCGTGTGTGCGTGCGTGTATGTGTAACGTTTCATGACCGTTATCACATATCTAGTTACATATTCCAGTTCCTCCGTCCCCACTACCCGTCTACCTCACTCCCCTCCTTCATTGCGCTCTCTCTCTCTCTCTCTCTCTCTCTCTCTCTCTCTCTCTCTCTCTCTCACGCACGCGCGCACACACACACACACACTGCTTCTAGGGAGATGCAGCGAGTGCACACGCCCTGCCTAAAGTCAGGTGGCTGCCACACGGGGCTGTGATCAGGGTGTCGGCTAATAGGGACATCTCGCCAGGCAGTCCAAGTCGTGTGGAAGTGGCATGCTTCTCTAGTGAGGCCTCCGTTAGTTGGCCTGTGTTTCAAAGGATGCATCCTTCCTTGCCAAAAGGCATCCTCCTTCAAACAAAACCTGATCCCTGTTTGAAGAGAAGCGGAACTTTCCTTGTGTGAAAGCGGGCGGCTCGGCCCCTCTCTCTTACAGCGAGAGAGTATTTCGGGTAGAACGCTCTATTTCTCCATATGTGTCGAAGAGCAGTAGAACTGACTTTTTACAAGTGGCGGGGACGCCTTGCTTTATGTACATCATATGCTGGCAAGGCAGTCAGCTGCCTGCAGCTGCTTGTTATGACAGGATGAGGACGGTGTGGATCTTTCTTGCGGTGGGAGGAATAAAAAAAACAGGTGACCATGCTCTTTTATCTCTGCTGCTTGCCTTTCCCGATGACTCAGGAACAGGAATTCCCCAATTTTCCAACCGACCGACAGCGCAGCGTTAGAATTTGTTTTGCCATGTTGGTCTAAGAATACAATGGGGCGACTCGTGGCGTGACGGATGTAGGGAAAGCGCGCCAGAATGTTCAGAATGCTGTATGTGCGTTCATGGAAGCACCTACACCTCTGGGGGAAATAAATTCTCCCACCTTCACCCCCCAAACTTTCCTCTCTCTCTCTCTCGTGTGTGTGTGTGTTTCAATGGATGGAGAATATAATAACGATTTCGAATGTTAGTAAGCCTAGCTTTTTCTTCCGTGAAATCGCTTCAATTGCATAATTTACGCACTGTCTATGATCTTTCTAATTGTTGTGTGTACCCCTCAGTCGATTTATGACGTCTCGCCGTTTTCGTCTCCAGCCGCCTACTTGGTCAAAGCAAGAGACGACTGGCGAAGCAGCCATGGTTTGAGAGCATGGTCAAACCAAAATTTAGATCGCAAGCTTATCCCGTCAGCAGCAGCTTATTGTTGTGTATAGAAGGAGGACGGAGTCTGTACAGAGGTTAACTGGCCTGTTGTGTCCACAGGTGCTGCCGCCTACACTGGCACCCAGAGAGCCTCCAGAAGCTGGGGTCTACGTGAGTGGTTTGCAGTTACATGGGGCCAGCTGGGACAGTCAGCGTCTGCTGCTGGTGGAGTCTGTGGCTGGGGGCGAGGAAATGCAGTCCCTGCCCCTCATCTGGCTGCAGCCCACAGAGTTAGCAGAGGGTTCCATCACACATCCCGGCCACCCCCACTCTGATTTCAGGTAAGTCTGTTGGTATTGAGGGGGGGGGGGGGGGGGGGGGGAGGAGAGGAGAGGAAGATTGACTATCGTTTATCGTATCCCGAAACGGACTGCTAGGGGTCTACGGACATTTAACAGAAGTCACTCCCACTTATCTCCCCAAAAAGGGCTCAAGCCACAGGAAAGGGTTATCTTGCAGTTGACAGTGAAGACTACATGTACACGAGATCCCCGTTTCAGCCTGGCGGCAGGAAAGGGACATCTTGCCTGTGGCATTTGATGGACACGTGTGCGCGGGAGTAATGACAGAATGATTGCTTACATGTGTGTGCGCGCGAGAGTAATGACAGAATGATTGCTTAATACTACAGGGGTGAATTTACCCTCCGCGATTCTAGTGATTTTCTAGCCATTATTCTCAATGTGCAGACATTCAGCACACACTTTTTTCAAACAGGTGTCCACTGTACACTACGCCTGAGCCTGAGCTGCATAGTGATGCAAACATTGTGCAGCAACTGCCACTGTCTTCAGGCAAGCATGCCACTCTTTGGACTCAGCATCGAGTGTTCCTGTCCTGCATCTTCCAGCCCAACTCTGACGTAGACATGGAGTAGAAAGTTGGATGCATGAGATTCATTAGGGCCATCCAACACTTCCCTACCCAGGAACTACACCATGATGTAAATGCACAGAGAGTTTATGTATATTAGGTGTGAAGGTGACCCAACAGTGCAACTGCTAGCCCAAACCATGCAAGCACCAGCCAATTTGAAAATGCAAGGTTGATGAGTTTTTAGTGTGCCTTTTCTATAAATGCATCAAGATGTTTACATTCCATATTGTAAATAACCTACATTAATGATGCAATCAATTTTATTTGACCTGTGATAATGTTGCATTATACTGCTGAAATTTACCTACATTTTATTGAATAAAGATTGCTTGCCATGATACTGATTTTGTTCTGTATTCTGGAACTATCACAACCCTCTTGGGAATCGCGGGGAGCATCATAGTAGCAATATTAGGATTACAATGGACCTGGCCTACTAGGATTTTAAGCCCTTTCTAAAAATGGCCAATCGGTCTTGGGAAATACAGCAATGAATTCATTATTTTGTGGGGATACTTTCACTAAAACAGTATGCAACCTCGGGAACTGCATTATGTAGAAAGGCCATGGGCCATTTTGTCAGCATTCGCCCAGTCTTGGAGATCTTGCATCTATGTTGACTTGCCTACATAATGATGACAAGCTGCATGTTTGAAGGCAAATGTTTATTTCATAGTACTATACAGACAAATATCTGGTTGACATTGGAATTTATATACTCTTTGACAAAAATAGGGGGTATTTTTTCAAAACAAGTAATGTCATTTATTTGTCATTTATTGATGCACATTTTACTACCACTGAACATTTTTTTATGCTCATGCTCATTTCAAAAAGATTCTGAAAGAAAAACACAGGTCCAAGCATTAATTGTTACTACATTTACATGGCTAATGGAACAAGAACAAAATTACCCATTTCTTGAAACCTGAATAGAATGACAAATTTTTCCTACTCTGGTAATGTCTGATAGATGGCAGGCACTACATTAATCCCTATCGAGTAAAAACCTGCCTTGGGGTAAAATTCCTTTAAAATTCAATGACTGCTCTCTAACCAGGCCTGTAATTTGACAATTTCAATGTGATAAAAAGAAAAGCACTCAAGAGACAAATGGATCCACAAGGACAACCATTAAAAAATTTTCATTAACAAATTTTGTTGAGGTTCAGCTTGTGCATAGTAATCAAAAATATACCATATTTTATCATAAAGCATAAGAAATCAAAATGTTCTCCATCACATCAAAAATGACAAAGTGACAAAGCGCCATTCTGGCCACAGAAGCTCAAGACTGAATAAATAGGACCAATTTTTACAGCCGTTTAAGTCAGACGCAAAAATTGTACATCCAATATATCCACAGCATCTGCATCAGTACAGCCTGAGGATGGTCAAGAACATGCCCAGAGGTTTCATGTTGCTCATCATCCATGTACTATTCAGTACATTCCTGTAAGTACTTAGCTCCAAGGTTGTGGGCATTGCCCGAGAGTCTCTTCAGACAACAGTTGCAGCAACTTCAGTGGCAGTGGTGTAGTAGAAGATGAACTCTGACAAGCCATTTATCACAATCATGTTTGGCCGAATGATTTTAATGGGAGAAGCAAACATGCAGCATTGAGACTGTGACACTTGCAAAACACACCCAGGTACAGTTGACCCTACCATCATTCCAAGCTGCCTGGAGCTGGGGGCAGGAGCAACTGAGTCTGGACAAAGGGGCTGGAGCCAGGGCCAGGGCAGACTGCTTCCATGGTGGCCATGGCCACTTGAGAGCTAGGACCGCCAGGCCTGGCGCACTAGAGCCACCCTGCCCTAGCTCCAGCACCAACTTCAGGACACGACAGGACAGGATGTACATTGTAAGCAAGTTCAATGTGGAGTCAACTTAGTCAAATTTCAACAATACAATACAATGATGAACACTCACTCTTACCTCATAGTAAGACTTGGCAAGACCCATTTCACACACAACCATGTGCTCAAGGCAACTTTGGCCAACAAATCCAGGGAGTTTTCCCAGCATTTTACATCTACAAATCCAGGGAATTTTCCCCAGCATTCTACATCAACAAAAACTCAGCATAAGACTAACCAATCAAGTATGATGCATAACAATCATTCTCAGCAAATCTTGCTGCACTACAAGTCAAAAATAAGAGGCATTCAAAAACCCTGATCTTTAAACTGAGGGAGGTCGTCACTAAAAGATCAAAATTTTAGAATCCCAGGTAAATGATGCCAACTTCTCTGTTGGTTATCCAAAATGAAATCAATCTTTCCCCATGTTCAAATTTATACTGCCGATTTTCATTCATGCATTTATATACACAATTTGGAATAAATGCAATGAATGAAATACACAGCAAAAACAATAAAGGGTACAACATGCATCTTTGCTGTTTTCGATGTTACCTCATTTCAATGCATAGATTTATAAACCATCTCAACAATAAAAGTACATACATCAATATATACAGTAATGATTTTTGGAATAACATTTATGAAAGACAAACAAGAATGTTATGCATGTAAAAATATTGGGAAAAGAAGACACTGGGTTCCGAGCATACAGTTGACAGACAACATTTCTATTTCTTACCCTGACAAGTCAACAAAAGCTTTCTTAGCAATGGAATCATCCATTGCAGAGATCATATCAAATTCACATGAATGTAGACTCCTTAGAAAATGCGCGCCATGTTGCAACATTAAAAAAAAAAATTCACCCTGGCATAGCCAGGTAGCACCAGGTACCTTCTAGTCTCCAGCACCCACTTTCCTCCAGCCAGTCGCCATACAGCCACTGACTGCAGCAGAGCAGGTGGGGATACAGAGGCCTCACAGTGCATAGTGGCCAGGGATGACTTCCACAGAGGCGCCCTCCATCATCGAGGCCTCAGCCAGCTCCCCTGCCTGGTATGGAGGAGGGGGACCCTGAGCATAGACCAGCTCGGGCGAGGAATGCATGGCTGCCAGCACATAGCCAGGGCTGCTGGCCATTGCCTGCCCTGCACCCTGCACACAAGACATGAAATTGGTATTATATTAAAATAATGGCAAGACACACTGGCAACATGGCATTTCCAACAACTTTATCTGGAGCCATTAACTGTTTCAGTATTATAATGTATTCATTCATGGCCCTAACATTTGGCATGATATTGCCCCTCCGATGAACATGGGACTAAAGGATGCATTGATTAGTGGTCAAACAGGCAATTTGACTTGTGAGACAACTACCATCATTCATTAAAATTATGAGGTTTTCAACTAATTCTACCGGCCTCTAGACAGTGACCTGCTAGGATTATGAGGGTCACCCATGGATCCTGAGGGTTGAATTTCTTCTTTTGGATGATACATTAAATAGTATTCACTATGACTGCATTGTCAAACTAGTTCAGCTTGTGTGGTCCAGATACCAGGTTATACACAGAACAGTTCATGGCAAACATAAAGGTCCATGTTCCAGAGAGCCAGAGTCAACCAGAAGGTGACAGAAGGTGTACTGATCAGCAGCTGATACAGATCAAGTAAATGTCTTGTCCTGGGCCAGAGGATAATGTAGCTTTCCAAAAAATGTGGGTTTCAGTGTAAAAGTCATTTGAAAGTGGTATTTTCACCTTTCTTCCATCATACGCCTGTGCATTTTACCCAACATTCTGTCACTAAATAAAGCCGACTTGCAGGCCCCCAACCCCTGCCCCAAAGATGATAATGAACCAAGTTTTACAGCCTATCCACCTTTGCATGTTTTGTAGACTCCTCATTAATGTGATTTGAGAGATTAATCATTCCGGTACTTGTCCCGTTTTAAGGAAACGCAAAATATTTAGAATAGTAATATGCCAAGGCAAGTGGTTCGTCAACCTTGTCCATTACAAGCCCAACCTCTAAGAAATGTTGCTTTATTTCATGTTCCTGTAACATCCAAAAATGTTCACTGGAAATGTGTCAAAAGTCAAGCCTTCTGGAAATTGAATTTAATAAATAAACACTGCATTCATAGAAAACATGTTGGCAAGCTTTGTATATTTAGAGTTTATACGTACCTCTTAAAGCATTCATAACCAAATGGGAAAAAAAGAATACACACACATACAAAACCAAACAAAACAAAACATAAGCTGAGAGCAGCAGGAATTAGATCTGGTAAGACCCCTTACCCACATCTACACAAAAAGCATGTTCTTTCATCCCCACATATTTAGGTCATGCACAAATATTTAAACAAAACCACAAGTTTTCAAAGAATGAACCACCAAAAGCCATTCAGTTAGTAACACGAACATAACATGCCAAAATAAAACCCAAAACTGGTAAATAAACTTCAAACAGAATTATTTAACCTATAGAGAAACTGTGCACCGCCACAATGACCCACATTTGAAGACAAAAAACACCTGGCCTCAAATTTTTTATGGGTTTACTTAACACAACAAATGAGTTCTGGTCAAGGACCAACACTTGTCAGTTACCATATCAAAGCTGTGCAAAGCCATCATTGCTTTCGGTCAAGTTTCAAAGCAACGGCTGAAAAAGAACATTGATTTTGGCAGGCCCAGCATCATTGGTTATGTGGCAGTCCAAGTTTTCTAATGAGACAAATCCAGGTAAGCGACTACTGGCTAATAATACATGACAGGATAAATTCCATTAAACCTTTTCCTCATTTTGCAACACTAACCATGGGATGATGGAAATGTATTGATGGTCCAGAATCCACATTTTCAATGTATAAGCATTGCAAGTGTTTAGATGTGGGGCCATCATTGGGGATGAAGGAATGAATTGAGTTTGAAGGGCTATCAGCCTTGGGAGTCTAAGGCCATTGATAAATTAAGCTAGCTGGAGTTAAAAGCAATTCCCAATTCTCCTATTCACCTCTTTTCAAATTTTGACTTTGCAGCCATTGATGGATGCTCAAACTGTATTCTCCCTGGTCATCAGGCTACTGTCACTCCAACACCAACTCCCTGCGGAGCATGCAATGAGGCTGAAGATCATACCTACATTTTCCAGCTCACCCCTCATTGGTACCCCTTTTTACTCCTGGGAGGGGAGAAGCAATGCGAGTAAAGCACCTTGCTCAAGAATGCAACTCTTGGATCCGTGCAGCTTCGCAGCGCCCACTAGTTGCAAGGGATTGCAGTTTAAGCACACAAACCACTCGACCACACAGCCCCAGGGCCCGGTTTTACAAACGGGAGGTTTCGATGGTATAAGCCCGGATGCCGTAAGTACCCTATTCCAGCAGCTGTCGGAATAGTTCGGACGATTGCCATACGCTATTCCAGCGGTGTTTTACAAAGCACCAATTTGGGTCGACTTAGCTATGGCAGCTAACCAGCGAATACCATGGCTTACGCTCTTGTTCCAGCCTCAGCTCGCACTTTTCCCACCAAACTCGTGAAACCCTGGTGTACATCACACATTTTCTCAATTAAAAAAATTAATTTAATCTGAACAGTATTTTCATAACACAGATGCAATTTAAATGTATCGTATTCGTGGCATCAGACAACACTAGCTTTGCACACAATGTCAACAGATGCTTCGGCGTGTAGATGAGTCGATCTGCATTTCCATTTTTAAAATGTAGGAGCTTTCATGATCTATTGATGCATTCAACATACAGCTTTGATAAATTAATGCTGTTCATGGCTTACATTTTCTTTGGATGGGTTTCTAGTATCCCCAAATACAGAGTTTTCTGTGTGAACCGTAGACATGTCCGCCATTTAATTGTGCAAATATGCGAGAATGAGGCTCTAAAGTCGCTCGGCATAGGCGGCGTTAGGGCACCTCAATGGCTGCCCCAAATTTTGACCCTCCTATTCCAGCCGCTGGATGCTGTAAATTCTTGTAGCAGCTTCATAAAACGGCGACCCCATGGGCTGAGGGGGTGGAAGAAATTTAAGTCATCTGCAGCCCCTATTCCGTCGCTATGGCATGGGGGAAAACGATTGTAAAACCGGGCCCAGGTCATTAGGAAGTTACTATACTGTCATCAAAAAGCAGCAGGTTCATGGGCCAGTTTTCCCACAAATTGTCAAATGAGTGGTCAAGTTGACACAGAATTTGGGTCCTAACCTATCAATAATATACACTCATTACATGTTCTTATAATGTAGAAAGCAGTTGCTGATTCCCAATGCCACTTCCAGAGACTGAAATGGAGTTTCTATGACCAGATAGCTGGGTGCCCTAGTGTAACACATGCTGGGTGAACTACATGTAACTCATGCTAGACAACTAGGAGCAATGCACTTATTACACAAGAATGTCCCACTCAATGGTCTAGCCATTTTTCAGCCAAGTTGGCCAGTTTAATAACAGCCTAGGCAGTAAAAGGATAGACTAAATAATACATCATGGGCAGTTGCAAGATTAGCGGAACAAACCTTTTTCAAGGTGTATTTACATGTATCTGTTGGCTTTATTATTGAACTAGCCTACAATCAGTCATGATCATTACTGGAGCTCAAATTTGTACAATAAAAACTTAAGTTTATATTTTTTTAAAGTACAATAACAAGAGCCACTGAATGTCCCTGCGACAGCTGGAAACCCTGCCTACAGGGTTTCCATGGCTACTCCAGTAACTCAGACATGGGCAGACCATCAGACTACATCAAGATGTACAACTCACTACCAGGGAGGGAGGGAGGGATGTTTACAGCCCATCAGCCTTTGTAGGCTATTCAAGACCATCAATCACAAAAACACAGGATGTTCAGTGTCTGAACAAGTCAGGATGTCCCTAGTACTTCGCCTTTTACGAATTGCGTAGGGAGATGTGGTGGGTCTATTCTTGACCCCAACTCACAGGAGGACACCACCAGTGAAAATTGGAGAATTTAACAAGGGAAGTTTCTCGCAATTCTGGGAGTCATGATGATGGTAGCTTGTGACCCTAACTACACTTGGTCAACCACCCATTTGCAAAATAAAGGCATTTGGGACCAATGCGAGTTGCTCTTATTTACTACTCATAATAAGGCCTTAACTGTGTTGTCTGTGCATTCATCATCTTGAAAACTAACATCTCAAAATCCCATTTCTCCTGTTATAAAAATTCTTTTGGCCCGGATACAGGACTATTTGGAGGCTCCTGCATTTCTAGACAAAAAATAAAGTGGCATTTTTAAAGTAGGGAATTTAAGCCCACTTAAACCCATCATCATAAAGCCCCATTGGTAAGATCTAAAGGGAATGCATCCATAACCCTTTTAATTTCTCATAAGGATAATACTCCAACAATCATAAATAGACTGACAGAAAAGACAAAACTAACCAAAGAGCACACCAACACCATACTAGTAAGGAACTCAATGAAGGACATGCCAAAGCATCTACAAGAAGCAACAGAAAGGATGGATGGATAGAATTTTATGGCCTATCAGCCTTTGTAAGCTAAGTATAATCCACTAATTAAATCTTTTTTTAGTGACTCCCAAATCACAAGGGGAGCAAGAGATAGGACTTGTCTACACAGGCACAAAAAAAACATCAAGCAGAGAGCATACAATCACATGACACAGGGGCAATGGCAGGCATGAACCAAAGCAACAAGTGGTATTGACTGGGTGGGACTTACTTGTTGGGCCCAGTGCCACTGAGCCTGAGCAGCACCTGCAGTAGACCACTGAGGGGAGCTCTGTAAGCAGACAGCTTTTGTCAGCATCGGCCACCCAAGCTACCTTAAATATTCTCCAACTACAAACCTTTCACAAGTCCATAATCCATAAGGTTAGGGACTAAAAAACACATCAAATTTCAGTAAAGGCACAAATTTCTTCAAACTGCTTTGAGCATGGATGGATGGAGTATTATGGCGTATCAGCGATTTTAGGCTTTTTAAGGCCTGATGGACAGATGGAAGTTTTACGGCCTATCAGTCTTTGTATGCTATTCAAGGTCATTTATCACCAAAAATATACATTTTGTCATGTTTTTCTTAGTTATTTGCTACTTACAAAATGCATAGGGAGACAGTGTCGATTTTTATTCCAACCCTCTGGGGAAACATAGTATCACAAGGTTTAGTAAAAGGAAGTCAAATCACTATTTCTGTATTCAATTTCACTATTTCACCTCTTATGAATCGGAAAGGGAGATGCGCATAAATTCTTGCAATGTATACTTATCATTCTACTCTATAGCACAATTTTTCTGATATGCACCTCTACCAAAAACTGGCAAGCTAGAGTGATCTAAACAGATGTTTAAAAAGTACTTACAGTGTAGGACGAGTACTGCGAGGGCATGTACATGTGAGTTGGGGTCCGAGGCATCATCACTGTGGCAGCATAGGACTGCTGTAGACAAACAAGAATTGGATAATGCCAATAGCCTACATCTACACAGTGTCCTTCAGATGGAATCAGGCCTCACTGACAGCTAACCAACAGTGTAAGGCATGGTATAAAACCATGCAATCCTCTAGGGTACCAACACTGCATTCAAAATGTCTGTATAATCCACTAATCTCCAAATGCCTTTGTAACAACAAAGTCACCAACAAAATTCAAATTCTAATTCAATTTCAGCCAAGTGACTGCTTTTTTAATAATGGCATTGCATGGGCATGTGAATTCCATTATGTAGTGAGGAAAAAACCAACAACAAAGTAGACCACAATAGTGTTCTATGAAAGGAGCATTTGGGTTGAGGAAAATTAGGGAGTGAGAAGGTGGACACGTGTGGTGATGAGAAAAAAAAAGGGCAATGCCCATACGACTCACATGCTTGACCTTGACCTTTATATGACCTTGACCTTCAGGTGACCTTCAAGGTCAAGGTCAAACAACTAAACCTACCAATGACATCATACACAAAGAAATGCTCTACACATTTTTCCTACCAAAATACATGTGACCTTGACCCAAGGTCAAGGTCATCCAAGGTCATGCAACACAAAGCTGTCAATTCAAGACATGGGAAGCACAATGGTGCTTATTGGCACTTTCTACCATGAGATATAGTCACTTTTAGTGGTTCACTACCCCATTTTGGTCACATTTCATAAGGGTCAAAGTGACCTTGACCTTGATGATGTGACCAAATGTGTCTCATGATGAAAGCATAACATGTGCCCCACATAATTATTAAGTTTGAAACAGTTATCTTCCATAGATCAGGGTCAAGGTCACTTCAAAATATGTATACAATCCAACTTTGAAGAGCTCCTGTGACCTTGACCTTGAAGCAAGGTCAACCAAACTGGTATCAATAGATAGGGCTTGCTTTGACCTATATACCACTTGTAGCTGAGGTCGCCATTCTCAATAATGTGGGAGAAAATTGGGAAAATGTGAAAAATGACTGTTTTTGAGACCACATTTATGGCTCCTGTGACCTTGACCTTGAAGCAAGGTCAAGTCACTATGTATGTTTTTTGAGGCCTTGTCATCATACACCATCATGCCACATTTGGTGTTGATAGACTTAATAGTCTCCGAGAAAAATCCAACGTTTAAGTTTTTTACGGACGGACGGACGGACGGACGGACGCCCGCCCGCCCGGACGGACGACACGGCTCAGTACATAGACTCACTTTTGCTTCGCATGTGAGTCAAAAAATGTGCTTGGCGATGGGGAGGGGAAGATGAAGTAAACAAAAGGATGGATGGAGTTTTACGGCCCAGACTTTGTAGGCCATGTAAGGCCATTAAGCATGAAAATCACTAGAATTGAGTGAACGCAAATCAAGTCACGATGTCCCAATTGATTTGCCTCTAACGAATCATGCAGGGAGACTCAGTGGGTCAATTCTTACCAAACCCACAGGGGGAAAGTAAACAAATGTGGTCAGGGGTGGTGCGACTATTGGAAGGGGAGAGAACAGTGACTGAGGTTTGAGTGAAAGAGGAAAAGAGTTTGGTCCTGATGTGACAAGATGTGCCAAATGATGGGTTAAGATGAGAGACATGATGTGAGAAGGCAAGTTCACATTCACAGGAGCACGATGATCAAAGGGTAATGATGATAATGAAGGAGGTCAAGTGTGAAAGGGAAAGAATGGCAAAGAAGGAAAACTCCAGGGCAATGAAATTGGAGGTAGGTGTGCAGGGAGCAATACGAATTTGAGGCTGGGTGGTTGGAGTTTCATGGCCTATTAGCCTTTGAAGGCTATTAAAGGCCACTGATCATGAAGTATCACAAAGAGATTATTAGTTTATGATATTTCAATGGCCTATCGGCCTTTGTAGGCTATATACAGCCATTAAGCATGGAATTCACAAGAATAGTTTAAGAGTTAGTGCAAATCAAGTCACAATGTCCCTATTTATTTGCCTCTTCTGAATTGCTCAGGGATATGCGGTGTGTCTATTCTGATCCCAACCCACACTGGGCAAAAAGTTTTAGAACAAGTGGAGTCATGATTTCCCTAAATATTCACACCTCTTACACATTGTGTAGGGAAATGCAGTGGGTCAATTCTTACCCCCAACCCACAGGGGGAATCTGCAGTTGTAAAATGTTTAGGAAATCAATGGAGGGAGTGAGTGATGATCAAAGTTCAAGATAATGGCGTTAGGATTCTAGGATGCAAATGAGATTCAAAGATGGAGGTGATGCAACGTGAAGATGCAGGATCAAGAGAGGAGATGGTATTCAATGAGGAAGGCTCAGAGACCGGATCAGAAGATGGAAGCAAAGAGGGACAGATGGGCAAGGCAGATGGGGGTGAAGAGATTTCATAGACAAACATTTCAAAAGAGTAGAAGAGATAGGTGTCAAGGAATACAGGCTGTAGAGGAATCAAAGTAAACATTACGAACTTTCACATAATAGCAGGTGCAGCAACTTAAGTGTAGAAGGCAAGGAAAAACCAAGGTGGCAGACAGCCAATGGCAGTAACATGAGGGAAAGAGACAACAGCTGAAAGTGACAATATTTTTTATTTTCAATTTTATTTTCTAATGGTCTCAAAACTACCATGATGATGCTGCTTCACTTCAAAGTGTACATGAATACTTAAATTTTCTTACCATGTATAAACAATTCTATAGAATATTTAATATACACATTCAAGAAACAGTGTTAAAAATATTAAATACATAAAAGCATTACATTTAAATTAAAACTTCTGCCTAGATAGAAATAAACATAAAATAAAAGATTACATAATCCTAACAGTTAATGATATTTTTCTTGAACAAGCACAGTTGACATTCCTCTTGATGCTCTTCTACCCACTTCAATATTAGTCAGAAAAGAAATGCAGTTCATTGGAATATCAGCAGAACAAAATGAAACGAACTGGATGCACTCTAACAAACCATGACAAGCACAACAGTAACAGCTCCAATAAGATGTCAGTACCAAAGTCTCAAACTAAGAAAAGTAATGCAAAACAGGTGCTCACCTGAGGCTGATGAATGGGATAACCACCTTCAGGGGCATGAAAAATAGCCATTCCATTTTGGTAAGTGTATGGAACGCCATTAGTGAACATAACTGTCCCAGGAGGAAAGTTAGGATCTGAAAAACGGACAACAATTGCAAACCTACAATAAATTCAACACAGAGCCATCCAAGACCTAGGGGAACAGGTAAGGCGGTTAATGGAGAGGGCAAAACTTCCTTGGGCATGCAAATTCAGAGCCACCAACCATGGAATCCTCTCACTGTACCCTGCTCTACATGGCTATGGCAAATACAACTGCAAGCAGAGAAAAAGACAGCAAGTGCTTCACAGCATGCATTGCAACCTGGCAACAACTACATCATGAAACCAGCCAACAGCATAGCCCTCTACCTGCACTGCTCATCTCATCTTTAAAATGACAATTCCATCTGAAAAAATTATGAAATATTTCCAACTACAGTGCCAGTCAGCACAATTCTACACATCAAAAGGAGAAGAGAAAACAATTTAACTGAAGATTATTGCAAGGTTTGATTGTAAATTGTTAATATGCTGTGAACATTACGTGTTTCATTACCAGCATATTGATGCACAGAGTCTCAAGTAAAGAGGTAGATGCTCTGCATGAGACATTTGCTTTCACCTCAATTTTCTGGTCATCTACATTCAATAATCAACTGCCAAAGGTGGAAAAGTTTTCCGTGAACTTTGAAAATGGAAAACCTCATGCAGTTAGGGTAATTGAATTATTTTCAATACATTACCAATAGTTACTGTGCAGATGAAGAGATTAAGTACTTACCAGTGGATCTTGGCATCACCTATAACAAAACAGTAATATTATCCATCACATCCAAAATGCATGTTAAAGCTTACATCCTTTCTATCCATTTCTTACAAGTCTATTCTCATCTAGTTCCACTGACCAGCCTCCCTGCCTACTTTGCACAAGAGCCTGCAACTATTTAGACTTCTGCTTCGGAAAGATCAAGTCACTGTCACAAGACAATATGGATTCTGTCATAAAAAAATTCATTCTAAACTAAAATGGGTTTCTAGCGAGTTATGTATGCTCTTAAGTGCACAATGTTACACCATTTAGGCAGGTTGGATGCACCACAGAATGAGAAATGTTCTCAAAAGCAGATCAGAATGAGGCAAACTTATTGTGAACACGGGAACCTTTCTAGTTAAACTGGAATAAATGAAGCAATTTAACTGAGTCCTATATCACTTTTTTTAAAAGTCATTTATGCAAATTTTCCAACAACCTTTCCCAGGCAATCTCGGCTGTATGTAATACTTGCAGCCCTTTAGAAATATAAATGGACCTCAAACTTAACTATTTTTCTGGCTTATCTATGAAAATCTCAAATGCGGAAGCAATTAGCTGGTGCTGTTAGTTCCATGGAAGTATCATAGGGAACCATTCCTTGTTTGACTAAATCCATGTCAATTCTATTTGTTGGTCATGTCATGCATGTAAGCTTACCTGCTTGCGAATGGCGGGACCAATATTCAGCTTTCGATCCTTGAACACCAGGTTATCCGACTGGAAAATAAAGCAAATCTTTTCATTGACTGCATTGATTAAAAAATCCAGGCAGCCAAATACATATCTAAAATGGGAAAACACTGCCATTTTCATCCATAATGATACAATAACAAGTACAAGGACTGCATATTTTAATTTGCAGTTGAGCAGATCTCTTATTCCAGCTTTCGTGGTTACACTTATTTCTGAAAATGCGATTGCATCTTTGTCATACTCATCAAGATTATATGGGTATGGGTCATTGGAAGACAAATGAAGACTTATGCTGGCAGTCAAAGAGACAACAGCATAGTGTGACTGCCTAAGGTCTGCAGACACTGGATGCCGGTGTCGGCGACTGAACGGTCCACCCTAAACTTTGGTCCCCCCTCGGCTACGTCCTTTCTATAGTCCGTTTCAACATTGCTATCTGCATTAACAAAAGAGAGGGGGGCCCATTGGGCCCATGCCTTTTAAAATAACACAAGAGAGGGGGGACCATTGGGCCCATGCCTGTTAAAATAACACAAGAGGGGGGGGGACCATTGGGCCCAGGCCTATTAAAATAACACAAGAGAGGGGGGACCATTGGGCCCATGCTTATTAAAATAACACAAGAGAGGTGGGACCATTGGGCCCATGCCTATTAAAATAACACAAGAGAGGGGGGACCATTGGGCCCATGCCTATTAAAATAACACAAGAGAGGGGGGGGGGGGACCATTGGGCCCATGCCTATTAAAATAACACACAGAGAGGGGGGGACCATTGGGCCCATGCCTATTAAAATAACACAAAAGAGGGGGGCCCATTGGGCACATGCCTATTAAAATAACAAAAGAGAGAGAGGGGGGGGGGAGCATTGGCCCGCCCCCCTCGTGTGATGTTAATAGGCATGGGCCCAATAGTCCCCCCCCTCTCTTGTGTTATTTTAATAGGCATGGGCCCAATGGGCCCCCCCCTCTCTATTGTGTTATTTTAATAGGCATGGGCCCAATGGTCCCCCCCCCCTCTGTTGTGTTATTTTAATAGGCATGGCCCCAATGGTCCCCCCCCCCCCCCTCTCTCTTGTGTTATTTTAATAGGCATGGGCCCAATGGTCTCCCCCTCTCTCGTTTTGCTTAAGATTACACCCGAATCACGCGGACCGTTAAAGTGCATGGAGTACAGAACCGCCGAGCAAGCAGATGCATTAACGCAGCCGGATCTTAGCATAACTCCATGGGCGTGCGAAGTCAGTAGGGTCTCGACTGACAGAGCAATGTTGAAACGGACTATACGGTCGCGCGCAGTCTTTTGGGATTCTCGCGCATGAGCAGATAGCGGAGGGGGGACCAAAGTTTGGGGCAGACCGTTCAGTCGCCTACACCGGCATGGACATTCCTTTTCACACTTTCATGCATGATCAGCTGATGACTCAAAAATTATTTCTCCAACAATCTATTCACAAGCATTTCTGTGTCTTTCAAACTGAAGTTTGCATCGAGAGCCATTTGGACAGCTGTAGTTGTAGGCTCATTTTTCATCCTGCTCACGTGCTCACCTGTCTTTGTTCGGGGCAGAACAAAGAGAGGTGAGCGCGTCCTTTTTCCACAGCACAACACGTTAAACAATATGCGTTCGTGGTTACATGAATAATCTATCTACAAACACAAACAATTCTACACAATCCTAACCCTTCACATTCTTCGGCAACATCTGCTACCATTCGGTATTTGATGTTACACGTCATGCAAATACCTAAATTCGTGTATCTCTGCAACGGCTCACTTTGAAAGAGTGAGGGTTAATGAGCAAAAAGGAATGACTGAATAAGTTTTACTTTTAGAGAGCATAGCAGTCCCAAACTTTCCTGAATATTTATTAGCAGTGTTTTTTGTCAATTTGCCTGTCATCGAACTGCATCCACAAGCGCGCAAATCGTGTAGTCAAAAGTGAGTCTTTCCGCGTGGTAATTGCGTTTTCCTGCATGTGACACGGTTTGATTGCAGTAAAAAATCCTAAAGAGCATTAGTTTCATTACAAAGTTTGAGAAGCCCAAGATATGCATGTTTTAATTGCAGCTGGCATTCTCTGGTAATGCCTCAACATTGGCTATGACTGCATCTTCCCCTACATCTGTAGACCTTATCTGAAAGAGCCTTCTAATATCGTTCCTTTATATAAAAAACATTCTTTCTATAGTAAGAAAACTGCTTCCTCTGTGCACTCACATACACACCCATGTGTACATTTGCATGAAAACACAGGTTACTACATTCTTTATGTAACTGATCAATTTTTGTCCATTACAGTCCCACATGGGCTAACTTTCATCATCCTCTGACAAATTTTAAAATTCTTTCACAGAACATACAGGCCTGTAATCTGACAGACCCTCTAACTCACTCATAGGCTACAAGATTAAATACAACTGCAATATTTACCTCTTTCTTGATGATGCGCTCAGCATCTTCCAGATGTTCAAATGTCACAAAGCCATACCTACAATTCAAAGATAAAAGTTATTCACAGCTTAAATCCATGAGAAAAGTAAGCTGTTCAAATAAACTGCTCATGTATATCCAGAATTTTAGAATGGATGCAAATTTCAATTCCCATTCCTTCAATTACCACAAGTAACTTGACAATGAATATATCTGAATACTTTTAACAGTGTACTCATTTATGCTTACTTTTCATACAAATCAATAGCAGCTTTTAACCAGCAAGAATTGGTATGGTCAATAACATCTACAGAGATATTCCAATTAAAATAGAGACACGTGCACAAACATGTACTGGAGATGAATGTACAGAACAAGTTTTTAAAAAGCCATCAGATACAAGATGAACACTGTTTACATTTTATAAATAAAGATTCAAGAATGTGAATGAACATATTAATGCTGGAAAAAGCAAGAATAAGATATGCAGGCACAAGATGCAGAAATGTAACCCCATGTGCCTATTGCATGCAGGTAGGCCTACACACCCTTTGGACACTCCAGCACGGTCAGCGATGATTTTGGTGTCTTTCACTTCTCCATATGTGGAAAAATAGTCCTTGAGTTCAGCCTCAGTGGTCTGCAATCAAAATCAGGTGAAGGAGTGCAATACAATCTGCCCGACATCACTGCAATTCAGATGCATCATGTTTGCATGAGGAAACCAAACATAGCTGCAAACTTCAAACTTAATTTTGAAGAGAACTTCTGAAAGAAATTGGCATTTCTGAAGTATAAATGGTATTTAGTACCAATATGCTTTTGAACATTTAAATTAAAAAATTAGCAAATCCATTTACTATCATAAAGCAAGCACAACTAAACATTTCCCTTGGTATAATGTAATATTGGTCATATAATAATGTAATGTAATTTAACAAAATATCAAAATACTAGTGATCGCAAGCAACTTGAGCCTACCTAGACATTAAGTACTATGTCAAGTAGAGCAAATACCGTCACATGAAAACTAAGGCTAAACAAGAAGGGCAAAGCCCATACGACTCACATGCTTGACCTTGACCTTTATATGGCCTTGACCTTCAGGTGACCTTCAAGGTCAAGGTCAAACAACTAAACCTACCAATGACATCATACACAAAGATATGCTTTACACATTTTTCCTACAAAAATACATGTGACCTTGACCCAAGGTCAAGGTCATCCAAGGTCATGCAACACAAAGCTGTTAATTCAAGACATAGGAAGCACAATGGTGTTTATTGGCACTTTCTACCATGAGATATAGTCACTTTTAGTGGTTCACTACCCCATTTTGGTCACATTTCATAAGGGTCAAAGTGACCTTGACCTTGATGATATGTGAACAAATGTGTCTCATGATGAAAGTATAACATGTGCCCCACATAATTATTAAGTTTGAAACAGTTATCTTCCATAGTTCAGGGTCAAGGTCACTTCAAAATATGTATACAATCCAACTTTGAAGAGCTCCTGTGACCTTGACCTTGAAGCAAGGTCAACCAAACTGGTATCAAAAGATAGGGCTTGCTTTGACCTATATACCACTTGTAGCTAAGGTCGCCATTCTCAATAACGTGGGAGAAAATTGGGAAAATGTGAAAAATGACTGTTTTTGAGACCACATTTATGGCTCCTGTGACCTTGACCTTGAAGCAAGGTCAAGTCACTATGTATGTTTTTTGAGGCCTTGTCATCATACACCATCATGCCACATTTGGTGTTGATAGACTTAATAGTCTCCGAGAAAATTCCAACGTTTAAGTTTTTTACGCCCGGACGGACGGACGGACGAAACGGCTCAGTACATACTCACTTTTGCTTCGCATGTGAGTAAAAAATTAGTTGTGGTACTGAAAAACTGACCCACCCCACTTTTATCCTGTTGCCCTCGTTGTGAAATAAAATAAAAATTCAAAGGTAGACAAGCTTTGTGCCGTCTCATCTTGCCTATGAACATGAAGGTCAACTTATTATTTTGCCCAGCCTCCAGGACACTAATTAAAAAAAAAATCAAAATTGATATTTTCCCACCAAGAGCAAGTATAGCCTTTTGACTTTCATTCATCTTAACTTACATTCGTTCCATTTTGCCTATATATTTAATGCCTCTTTAATATACATAACTATTTTATCTCAATCTTCCTGTCTATGCATCAAGCCTATCAATCAAGAAGCACCAGTAGCCAAAACCAAGAGGAAAAAAGCATGGCCAGAGGCTCTGAGAAGAGGGATGACTGATCCTACCAAAAGGGGTAGCACGAGAGGATTTGGAGTAATTCATGAAGTTCTGAGGTACAAACAATTGCTATCAAAACTTTACAATGTATTTTAAAATGTACACGTTTGAAAATGACATTCACGTGTCCAAAACGCAGTTTTAGCAAGTTAAATCTTAAGTGTAGATAAGAAAAACCCAAGTCTGAAGGAAATAACCTAAAGATTGATGGAGGAAACAGGAACCAAAATGTTTATACTTACCAACCTAACAGCCATATTGGTCACATGACTGCAGGAAAAGTCATTACTTAGTTTTAGCATACTTTAATTTGGTATCTAGCCTACGCTAAGTCTGGCTCCTTAAAAATAAAAACAAAGATTTTGAATTTAAAAACTAGAAGCTACCGCAAGCATTTTCAGCAAATGATTTTTTAATATGTTCAGATGAATCTACTGTTTACATGACATTTCTTAAAGGAAAAGTTTAGTTTTTCAGAAGCAAAACAATGATGTGTTCAGACTGCACAAACTGAAGCCGATTAGTGAGCTCACTTTTGGCACTAGGAGAAAGTCACATGACTTGGATTTCATGACAGTACATTATCACTACATTCAAAGTTGAACCTGCAGGTTAGATAATGTAGTTGTATGTCCTTCACCTTGACCACTTTCTCTTTTCTAACTAAGCACTGCTTTGCCCTAGATGTCTGTTTCAAGTCGTCCATGTTCTTAGATCTCACCCAGAAGTAAAACTAGGTAGCTGTGGATGGCAATGGCATGATGCAGTGTGATCAACCCCTGTATGTGGCAGTGGTGCCAGCATCAGGTTAGAATACACCACAGGAAGTTGAGTTGGTGCAATTACCTGACCTGTGTCATTGTCCTCTTATCTGGTGCCAGCCAAGGATTGATCAAGCACTCAGGAGGTAAAGTTGTTGTTGCGTACTTGGGCTAGACACTTGCAGGATCACCCAAGTGGGTGAGATGATTGTGTGTGTGACTGTTTTTGAACACCCAGTCATATAGGCAGCCACACTCTGTCTTCAGGGGATTTGATCTCTGTCTCCAGAGAATGCCAGTTGTTATGTTAGGAGCTTACCACGGCTGAAGATAATTCCCACATAACAGTACAACATAACATTTTGCTGTAGCCTTGGTTTTTGGTTGGAGTCAACAAATAACAACAGCCTTTGCCCAAGGCAAAGGAGGTAAAGTGAAAAGCAGTTGGTAACTCAGGCATGGATGACAAATAGCAATATTATAAAACTTTTCTTCATGCCTTTGCTTAAGGCAAATTTATTATCACGTCCTATCTCATCAGCAGGCAGTCAGGTGGTCGATATGAAGAAAACTCAATGAGGATTGTTCACTAGACGTTTTAGATGCTTTGGTTCAACTATCAACTTCCTCAGCAAAGCAAGAGTAACATGACAGGGGCCACTCCATGCCCCTCCATCAGCTGGAACACCTGGCTGCTGGGCTATAGGAGCCTGCTTCAGTAGCTCAGCCAGGGGTGGCCCCAAGCAGCCAAAGAGGCTACTACTGGGGTGGTGTGGGGGCATTGGGAGAAGGGGTCAGATCATTCAGGTCCAACCATTTGTTCAAATCACTCTGAAAGATCAAGCCTAACTTAAGCACAATGACTGGTTGCCAACCTTTATCCCCCACTCAAAGAAATAAAACCAAAAAACTACCAAGTACTATTCATTACCACAGTGGAAATAATAATGGTCATGTGCAATTACTGTGGGATGGGCAGATGGAATTTTACAACCTGGTGTTTGTATGCTGATCAAGGCCATCAACAATGATCAATCACTATTGAGCCAGTCGAGTTTCCTAGTTTAAAATTTTACTTTTCTCATTAGGAGACAAAGTGGGAATATTCTTACCCCCAACCCAGGGATGGATGGATGGATGGAGTTTAAGGGCCTATCACTCGCCTTGTAGGCTATATAAGGCCACAAAGTTAAGAAACACTTCCACCATGGTAATATAACTCCGCGACTAGTGATATAAAATCAATAAAATTTAGTCCCACAGCCCAACAGCCAGCAAAGGCAGTGCATAGCCTTCAAACACGAAAAAGCATAACGAAAGAGCAAAATGTCACATCTCGATGTCATTGACACCGACAATGCATTGAGGGATAGGTGGATGGAGCCCAAGAGCTCATCAGATTTTAAGGTCATTCAAGGCCACAACAAACATTCACTGAATAAAAATGTGCAATTAAAAGATTACCACAGAAGAGGTAACCCCAACCCAGGGAGGACTGGAGGCCAAAATAGTTTAAAGGAATCATGTGGACAAGTTAAACATACAAAATTTATAAGCACCTTCAAAGTGTCCAAGAATATAAAATGATTTAGTTCTCTTAGTGTCCACAATAGCAGGATAAAAAGTACTATAGATATATTCATCACAACCAACTATAATGGAAAGTCAGGGCAAAATGGGCTAGATCTTACTACAAGTTTTAGAAATGGGTGGATATTCTACCAATGGTCACCAATTGAAATACTGACTACAATCTTACAAGTTGATATATTAGGATCTAATGAATAAGTGCTTACAAAACAAAGTTCTCAAAACAAAAAATTTGAGTGCATGAAATGGACCAGTAATTGAATAGTGGCAGACTTGAGGGAGAACAATAAATCTGTTCAGTAGTATCCATAGGGAACAAAGAGGCAATTACATATTGAATGGAATCATAGAAGGCAGCCAATGTCAGGAAGCAACTTCTACCAAAGTTCAACAACCTTAAACCCGATTTTCCAGTTTGGGCAAGTAAGATTGAAATTCACTTGCCCAAAAACAACATCCACTGGCCCCAAAAATATTTGCCCCACTATAGTAATCACACTGGCCAAATGATTATGTACACACCATTAGAATCATGCAAACTTCGCAGGTGGTTCGAAGGCTGCCTGTACAGTCATGTGATTGTGCATCTACAATTTACAAGACTTGTTTCAATTCTAAAGTGAACCAGAGGAAAATTTGGTTGCCCATTTGGGCAAGTCTAGACAGACTTTTCCTTGCCCGAAACGAACATTTGGTTGCCCAGGGTATTTGAGCAATCCTTGTTGGACCCCATATCCTT
>JAWQFJ010032590.1:0-5000 GCA_034096865.1 Theodoxus fluviatilis
GGTACTGATCTGGTGGTAGTGGTGCTGATCTGGTGGTAGTGGTACTGATCTGGTGGTAGTGGTGGTAGTGGTGGTAGTGGTGGTAGTGGTACTGATCTGGTGGTAGTGGTACTGATCTGGTGGTAGTGGTGGTAGTGGTGGTAGTGGTACTGATCTGGTGGTAGTGGTGCTGATCTGGTGGTAGTGGTACTGATCTGGTGGTAGTGGTGGTAGTGGTGGTAGTGGTGGTAGTGGTACTGATCTGGTGGTAGTGGTGCTGATCTGGTGGTAGTGGTGCTGATCTGGTGGTAGTGGTGCTGATCTGGTGGTAGTGGTGGTAGTGGTACTGATCTGGTGGTAGTGGTGGTAGTGGTGGTAGTGGTACTGATCTGGTGGTAGTGGTGGTAGTGGTGGTAGTGGTACTGATCTGGTGGTAGTGGTGGTAGTGGTGGTAGTGGTACTGATCTGGTGGTAGTGGTGGTAGTGGTGGTAGTGGTACTGATCTGGTGGTAGTGGTGGTAGTGGTGGTAGTGGTGCTGATCTGGTGGTAGTGGTACTGATCTGGTGGTAGTGGTGGTAGTGGTGGTAGTGGTACTGATCTGGTGGTAGTGGTGCTGATCTGGTGGTAGTGGTGGTAGTGGTACTGATCTGGTGGTAGTGGTACTGATCTGGTGGTAGTGGTGCTGATCTGGTGGTAGTGGTACTGATCTGGTGGTAGTGGTGGTAGTGGTACTGATCTGGTGGTAGTGGTGCTGATCTGGTGGTAGTGGTGCTGATCTGGTGGTAGTGGTGCTGATCTGGTGGTAGTGGTACTGATCTGGTGGTAGTGGTACTGATCTGGTGGTAGTGGTGCTGATCTGGTGGTAGTGGTACTGATCTGGTGGTAGTGGTGCTGATCTGGTGGTAGTGGTACTGATCTGGTGGTAGTGGTGCTGATCTGGTGGTAGTGGTGGTAGTGGTGCTGATCTGGTGGTAGTGGTACTGATCTGGTGGTAGTGGTGCTGATCTGGTGGTAGTGGTGCTGATCTGGTGGTAGTGGTACTGATCTGGTGGTAGTGGTACTGATCTGGTGGTAGTGGTGCTGATCTGGTGGTAGTGGTACTGATCTGGTGGTAGTGGTGCTGATCTGGTGGTAGTGGTGCTGATCTGGTGGTAGTGGTGCTGATCTGGTGGTAGTGGTACTGATCTGGTGGTAGTGGTGCTGATCTGGTGGTAGTGGTGCTGATCTGGTGGTAGTGGTACTGATCTGGTGGTAGTGGTACTGATCTGGTGGTAGTGGTGCTGATCTGGTGGTAGTGGTACTGATCTGGTGGTAGTGGTACTGATCTGGTGGTAGTGGTGCTGATCTGGTGGTAGTGGTACTGATCTGGTGGTAGTGGTGCTGATCTGGTGGTAGTGGTGCTGATCTGGTGGTAGTGGTGCTGATCTGGTGGTAGTGGTACTGATCTGGTGGTAGTGGTGCTGATCTGGTGGTAGTGGTGCTGATCTGGTGGTAGTGGTGCTGATCTGGTGGTAGTGGTGCTGATCTGGTGGTAGTGGTACTGATCTGGTGGTAGTGGTGCTGATCTGGTGGTAGTGGTGCTGATCTGGTGGTAGTGGTGCTGATCTGGTGGTAGTGGTACTGATCTGGTGGTAGTGGTACTGATCTGGTGGTAGTGGTGCTGATCTGGTGGTAGTGGTGCTGATCTGGTGGTAGTGGTACTGATCTGGTGGTAGTGGTGCTGATCTGGTGGTAGTGGTGCTGATCTGGTGGTAGTGGTGCTGATCTGGTGGTAGTGGTACTGATCTGGTGGTAGTGGTACTGATCTGGTGGTAGTGGTGCTGATCTGGTGGTAGTGGTGCTGATCTGGTGGTAGTGGTACTGATCTGGTGGTAGTGGTGCTGATCTGGTGGTAGTGGTACTGATCTGGTGGTAGTGGTGCTGATCTGGTGGTAGTGGTACTGATCTGGTGGTAGTGGTGCTGATCTGGTGGTAGTGGTACTGATCTGGTGGTAGTGGTGCTGATCTGGTGGTAGTGGTACTGATCTGGTGGTAGTGGTACTGATCTGGTGGTAGTGGTGCTGATCTGGTGGTAGTGGTGCTGATCTGGTGGTAGTGGTACTGATCTGGTGGTAGTGGTGCTGATCTGGTGGTAGTGGTGCTGATCTGGTGGTAGTGGTACTGATCTGGTGGTAGTGGTGGTAGTGGTGGTAGTGGTACTGATCTGGTGGTAGTGGTGCTGATCTGGTGGTAGTGGTACTGATCTGGTGGTAGTGGTGGTAGTGGTGGTAGTGGTACTGATCTGGTGGTAGTGGTGCTGATCTGGTGGTAGTGGTGCTGATCTGGTGGTAGTGGTGCTGATCTGGTGGTAGTGGTGGTAGTGGTACTGATCTGGTGGTAGTGGTGGTAGTGGTGGTAGTGGTACTGATCTGGTGGTAGTGGTACTGATCTGGTGGTAGTGGTACTGATCTGGTGGTAGTGGTGGTAGTGGTGGTAGTGGTACTGATCTGGTGGTAGTGGTGGTAGTGGTGGTAGTGGTACTGATCTGGTGGTAGTGGTGGTAGTGGTGGTAGTGGTGCTGATCTGGTGGTAGTGGTACTGATCTGGTGGTAGTGGTGGTAGTGGTGGTAGTGGTACTGATCTGGTGGTAGAGGTGCTGATCTGGTGGTAGTGGTGGTAGTGGTACTGATCTGGTGGTAGTGGTACTGATCTGGTGGTAGTGGTGCTGATCTGGTGGTAGTGGTACTGATCTGGTGGTAGTGGTGGTAGTGGTACTGATCTGGTGGTAGTGGTGCTGATCTGGTGGTAGTGGTGCTGATCTGGTGGTAGTGGTGCTGATCTGGTGGTAGTGGTACTGATCTGGTGGTAGTGGTACTGATCTGGTGGTAGTGGTGCTGATCTGGTGGTAGTGGTACTGATCTGGTGGTAGTGGTGCTGATCTGGTGGTAGTGGTACTGATCTGGTGGTAGTGGTGCTGATCTGGTGGTAGTGGTGGTAGTGGTGCTGATCTGGTGGTAGTGGTACTGATCTGGTGGTAGTGGTGCTGATCTGGTGGTAGTGGTACTGATCTGGTGGTAGTGGTACTGATCTGGTGGTAGTGGTACTGATCTGGTGGTAGTGGTGGTAGTGGTGGTAGTGGTACTGATCTGGTGGTAGTGGTGCTGATCTGGTGGTAGTGGTGCTGATCTGGTGGTAGTGGTGCTGATCTGGTGGTAGTGGTACTGATCTGGTGGTAGTGGTACTGATCTGGTGGTAGTGGTACTGATCTGGTGGTAGTGGTACTGATCTGGTGGTAGTGGTACTGATCTGGTGGTAGTGGTACTGATCTGGTGGTAGTGGTACTGATCTGGTGGTAGTGGTACTGATCTGGTGGTAGTGGTGGTAGTGGTGGTAGTGGTACTGATCTGGTGGTAGTGGTGCTGATCTGGTGGTAGTGGTGCTGATCTGGTGGTAGTGGTGCTGATCTGGTGGTAGTGGTACTGATCTGGTGGTAGTGGTGCTGATCTGGTGGTAGTGGTGCTGATCTGGTGGTAGTGGTGCTGATCTGGTGGTAGTGGTGCTGATCTGGTGGTAGTGGTACTGATCTGGTGGTAGTGGTGGTAGTGGTGGTAGTGGTACTGATCTGATGGTTATGAAGTGGCATTGGTGGCAGTCGTGGCGGAGGTGGTTTCATCGTAACATAGCGATGTCATGATGGCACACACATGCGCGCGCATGCATGCAAGCACGTGCACACGCACACACAACTACGTGCAAAGCGCACCACCGCGTGGTAAAACAGCCTATACAGCAGAAAACTGCTGTCCCCCAAAAGGTATTACAGCAAGCGCAGTTATTCTTTGCGTGCCACGTGCAGAAAAACAGCGATAAAACCGGCCTGATCCGATACTTTATCATTATCGGCAGTTGGTGTGGCGAGCTGGCCAGCAGGCGGCGCGAAATGAACAATAGAAACCTCGCACACAACAAGCCAAGATCAATATCGTCCCTCTGCGTGACTGGAGCCGGCCCGGCCCGCACTACACACATTGCCTGCGCCCTGGCAGATGTGAGGGCCAAGCAAATCTATCCGGAACCACGCGGGCATCCATTTGTAGAACGTTCACTTCCCCGGATGTGTACCTCGTGTGACGTCATGTCATCCTCACTGCTGCAGAACCCGTATGACGTGGGAAATAGTTATTTGTCATGATTTTCTCAATACGGTCGCAACATGTCAACATGCATAAGTGCATAAGTAGACTAGACTAAAGGGTCAACAATGACGACAATTTTTCTTATCCCAAACACAAAATTATTCAGTTTTAGATACCATTTCTGGATAAAACAGCATGTTTACAGTACATCTCGTCGCTACCCTGGAGCTAACTGCATATCTACTCTGATTGGCCAGTATTAGATTACTGTATCTGTTTGACACATTTGTCTGAATCATGCTATCTTTCGAGGGCATGAGTTTATTATTGATTCAGAAACGTTAAAGAGGGTACGGGACTTCAGTTTGAAAACAATCACGCATTTCATTACACACTCTACGATGTTAAAGTGTTTAATTTTCTATTCTATCCGGAGGGAGAAAATCCTTTTGTCATCATCAACATCATCATCATCATTATCATCATCATCATCATCATCATCATCATCATCATCATCATCATCATCATCATCATCATCATCATCATCACTAGTAATTGTAGCAGAAGTAGTAGTAGTAGTAGTAGCAGTTGTAGTAGTAATAGCAGCAGCAGCAGCAGCAGTAGTAGTAGTAGCAAAGATTATAGGTTACACAAAGATAGTTCATTAGCTCATTCTCGTGAGGATCGAGACACGTTGCGCCCCAAGCGGCTAGCACTGTGGGAGATGCCTATAGTCCGTTTCAACATTGCACTGTATTTAGTCACATGATTATAGGATTTAGTGGAGACTTCGCACAAACATGGCGGAAAAACACAGGTTTGCGAGTGACCACTGCAGCGCTATTAACTGTAGCAACAACAGAAAGAAACGCCCAGAGCTTTCGTACTTCAGGTTTCCAAGAGAC
>JAWQFJ010032590.1:20000-27500 GCA_034096865.1 Theodoxus fluviatilis
GTGGGTGCTGCACATCTGTCACTGTGTTTGGTGTCTGCCTGTGTGGGTGCTGCACATCTGTCACTGTGTTTGGTGTCTGCCTGTGTGGGTGCTGCACATCTGTCACTGTGTTTCCGTCTGCCTGTGTGGGTGCTGCACATCTGTCACTGTGTTTGGTGTCTGCCTGTGTGGGTTCTGCACATCTGTCACTGTGTCTGGTGTCTGCCTGTGTGACTGTGTGAGTTCTGCACATCTGTCACTGTGTTTGGTGTCTGCCTGTGTGGGTTCTGCACATCTGTCACTGTGTTTGGTGTCTGCCTGTGTGGGTGCTGCACATCTGTCACTGTGTCTGGTGTCTGCCTGTGTGGGTTCTGCACATCTGTCACTGTGTTTGGTGTCTGACTGTGTGGGTGCTGCACATCTGTCACTGTGTTTGGTGTCTGACTGTGTGGGTGCTGCACATCTGTCACTGTGTTTGGTGTCTGCCTGTGTGGGTGCTGCACATCTGTCACTGTGTTTGGTGTCTGCCTGTGTGGGTGCTGCACATCTGTCACTGTGTTTGGTGTCTGCCTGTGTGGGTGCTGCACATCTGTCACTGTGTTTGGTGTCTGCCTGTGTGGGTGCTGCACATCTGTCACTGTGTTTGGTGTCTGCCTGTGTGAGTTCTGCACATCTGTCACTGTGTCTGGTGTCTGCCTGTGTGGGTGCTGCACATCTGTCACTGTGTTTGGTGTCTGCCTGTGTGGGTGCTGCACATCTGTCACTGTGTTTGGTGTCTGCCTGTGTGGGTTCTGCACATCTGTCACTGTGTTTGGTGTCTGCCTGTGTGGGTTCTGCACATCTGTCACTGTGATTGGTGTCTGCCTGTGTGGTGTCTGCACATCTGTCACTGTGTTTGGTGTCTGCCTGTGTGGGTGCTGCACATCTGTCACTGTGTTTGGTGTCTGCCTGTGTGGGTTCTGCACATCTGTCACTGTGTTTGGTGTCTGTCTGTGTGGGTTCTGCACATCTGTCACTGTGTTTGGTGTCTGCCTGTGTGGGTTCTGCACATCTGTCACTGTGTTTGGTGTCTGACTGTGTGGGTGCTGCACATCTGTCACTGTGTCTGGTGTCTGACTGTGTGGGTGCTGCACATCTGTCACTGTGTTTGGTGTCTGCCTGTGTGGGTGCTGCACATCTGTCACTGTGTTTGGTGTCTGCCTGTGTGGGTTCTGCACATCTGTCACTGTGTTTGGTGTCTGCCTGTGTGGGTGCTGCACATCTGTCACTGTGTTTCCGTCTGCCTGTGTGGGTGCTGCACATCTGTCACTGTGTTTGGTGTCTGCCTGTGTGGGTGCTGCACATCTGTCACTGTGTTTGGTGTCTGCCTGTGTGGGTGCTGCACATCTGTCACTGTGTTTCCGTCTGCCTGTGTGGGTGCTGCACATCTGTCACTGTGTTTGGTGTCTGCCTGTGTGAGTTCTGCACATCTGTCACTGTGTCTGGTGTCTGCCTGTGTGACTGTGTGAGTTCTGCACATCTGTCACTGTGTTTGGTGTCTGCCTGTGTGGGTTCTGCACATCTGTCACTGTGTTTGGTGTCTGCCTGTGTGACTGTGTGAGTTCTGCACATCTGTCACTGTGTTTGGTGTCTGACTGTGTGACTGTGTGGGTGCTGCACATCTGTCACTGTGTCTGGTGTCTGCCTGTGTGGGTTCTGCACATCTGTCACTGTGTTTGGTGTCTGCCTGTGTGGGTGCTGCACATCTGTCACTGTGTTTGGTGTCTGCCTGTGTGGGTGCTGCACATCTGTCACTGTGTTTGGTGTCTGACTGTGTGGGTGCTGCACATCTGTCACTGTGTTTCCGTCTGCTGTGAGCAAATGGATTGAAATCACGCGGTCCTCTGATCAGGGGGTAAAGTGTAAAGCGGTTAGAGATCCAGACGTCAATAATAAGTTGTAAAAGGAAAGAGTTACCTTCACCCTGTGGAGTAGTGCTGTGCAGTGGGTAAAGAAATATCGCTCAGGGAACAACATACTGTATTTTTGCAGTTTAATATCGAAACGACAACCAAAAAAAGGTGAAAAGGGCTGATATGCGGGTTTTTTTACAATCTATCACCCACGTCTCAAAGCGCTTTACACTTTACCCCCTGATCACTGGGCCGCTCGATCAATCCCTCACTGGCAGCTGAGGCAGTGGCAGACAGATGAGAAGCACGCACCCAGGTACCAGGCAGTGGCAGACAGATGAGAAGCACGCACCCAGGTACCAGGCAGTGACAGACAGATGAGAAGCACGCACCCAGGTACCAGGCAGTGACAGACAGATGAGAAGCACGCACCCAGGTACCAGGCAGTGACAGACAGATGAGAAGCACGCACCCAGGTACCAGGCAGTGACAGACAGATGAGAAGCACGCACCCAGGTACCAGGCAGTGACAGACAGATGAGAAGCACGCACCCAGGTACCAGGCAGTGACAGACAGCACGCACCCAGGTACCAGGCAGTGACAGACAGATGAGAAGCACGCACCCAGGTACCAGGCAGTGACAGACAGATGAGAAGCACGCACCCAGGTACCAGGCAGTGACAGACAGATGAGAAGCACGCACCCAGGTACCAGGCAGTGACAGACAGATGAGAAGCACGCACCCAGGTACCAGGCAGTGACAGACAGATGAGAAGCACGCACCCAGGTACCAGGCAGTGACAGACAGCACGCACCCAGGTACCAGGCAGTGACAGACAGATGAGAAGCACGCACCCAGGTACCAGGCAGTGACAGACAGCACGCACCCAGGTACCAGGCAGTGACAGACAGATGAGAAGCACGCACCCAGGTACCAGGCAGTGACAGACAGCACGCACCCAGGTACCAGGCAGTGACAGACAGATGAGAAGCACGCACCCAGGTACCAGGCAGTGACAGACAGCACGCACCCAGGTACCAGGCAGTGACAGACAGATGAGAAGCACGCACCCAGGTACCAGGCAGTGACAGACAGATGAGAAGCACGCACCCAGGTACCAGGCAGTGACAGACAGATGAGAAGCACGCACCCAGGTACCAGGCAGTGACAGACAGCACGCACCCAGGTACCAGGCAGTGACAGACAGATGAGAAGCACGCACCCAGGTACCAGGCAGTGACAGACAGATGAGAAGCACGCACCCAGGTACCAGGCAGTGACAGACAGATGAGAAGCACGCACCCAGGTACCAGGCAGTGACAGACAGATGAGAAGCACGCACCCAGGTACCAGGCAGTGACAGACAGATGAGAAGCACGCACCCAGGTACCAGGCAGTGACAGACAGATGAGAAGCACGCACCCAGGTACCAGGCAGTGACAGACAGATGAGAAGCACGCACCCAGGTACCAGGCAGTGACAGAGAGATGAGAAGCACGCACCAAGGTACCAGGCAGTGACAGACAGATGAGAAGCACGCACCCAGGTACCAGGCAGTGGCAGACAGCACGCACCCAGGTACCAGGCAGTGACAGACAGATGAGAAGCACGCACACAGGTACCAGGCAGTGACAGACAGCACGCACCCAGGTACCAGGCAGTGACAGACAGATGAGAAGCACGCACCCAGGTACCAGGCAGTGACAGACAGATGAGAAGCACGCACCCAGGTACCAGGCAGTGACAGACAGATGAGAAGCACGCACCCAGGTACCAGGCAGTGACAGACAGATGAGAAGCACGCACCCAGGTACCAGGCAGTGACAGACAGATGAGAAGCACGCACCCAGGTACCAGGCAGTGACAGACAGATGAGAAGCACGCACCCAGGTACCAGGCAGTGACAGACAGATGAGAAGCACGCACCCAGGTACCAGGCAGTGACAGACAGATGAGAAGCACGCACCCAGGTACCAGGCAGTGACAGACAGATGAGAAGCACGCACCCAGGTACCAGGCAGTGACAGACAGATGAGAAGCACGCACACAGGTACCAGGCAGTGACAGACAGATGAGAAGCACGCACCCAGGTACCAGGCAGTGACAGACAGCACGCACCCAGGTACCAGGCAGTGACAGAGAGATGAGAAGCACGCACACAGGTACCAGGCAGTGACAGAGAGATGAGAAGCACGCACCCAGGTACCAGGCAGTGACAGACAGATGAGAAGCACGCACCCAGGTACCAGGCAGTGACAGACAGATGAGAAGCACGCACCCAGGTACCAGGCAGTGACAGACAGCACGCACCCAGGTACCAGGCAGTGACAGACAGATGAGAAGCACGCACCCAGGTACCAGGCAGTGACAGACAGATGAGAAGCACGCACCCAGGTACCAGGCAGTGGCAGACAGATGAGAAGCACGCACCCAGGTACCAGGCAGTGACAGACAGATGAGAAGCACGCACCCAGGTACCAGGCAGTGACAGACAGATGAGAAGCACGCACCCAGGTACCAGGCAGTGACAGACAGATGAGAAGCACGCACCCAGGTACCAGGCAGTGACAGACAGATGAGAAGCACGCACCCAGGTACCAGGCAGTGGCAGACAGATGAGAAGCACGCACACAGGTACCAGGCAGTGACAGACAGCACGCACCCAGGTACCAGGCAGTGGCAGACAGCACGCACCCAGGTACCAGGCAGTGGCAGACAGCACGCACCCAGGTACCAGGCAGTGGCAGACAGATGAGAAGCACGCACCCAGGTACCAGCTCCACCCCCAGGAGAAGGATTCCATCCTGATGCCGGGGCATGGCCACATAGAGGGGTTAATCGCACCACAGTGTTTCGCCGCTGCCCTCACATGTACCCGGTTATTTTCCTGGATACTCAAGGATGCAACTGAAACCTCGCCGCTTCGAACGCCGCACCCGGTAGCCGCCAGTCGAGCGTGCTGGCCATCGGCAACGGAGCCCCACGCTCATAGGAGTCAAGTACGCTGTTACTTGAATGTGCCTTGAGGAAAGATTGCAGTGCTGAGACAATCTTGATGAAAGACTGCAGTGCTGAGAAAATCTTGATGAAAGACTGCAGTGCTGAGAAAATCTTGATGAAAGACTGCAGTGCTGAGAAAATCTTGATGAAAGACTGCAGTGCTGAGAAAATCTTGATGAAAGACTGCAGTGCTGAGAAAATCTTGATGAAAGACTGCAGTGCTGAGAAAATCTTGATGAAAGACTGCAGTGCTGAGACAACCTTGATGAAAGACTGCAGTGCTGAGACAACCTTGAGGAAAGACTGTAGTGCTGAGACAATCTTGATGAAAGACTGCAGTACTGAGACAATCTTGATGAAAGACTGCAGTGCTGAGACAACCTTGATGAAAAACTGCAGTGCTGAGACAACCTTGAGGAAAGACTGTAGTGCTGAGACAATCTTGATGAAAGACTGCAGTACTGAGACAATAGCTGATTTTATTTTTCCAGGTAGGAAAATGGTCTACCAACAGAAACTAAAAAGTTGTTTAAAATGTTCTGAAATAAAAAAACACATACAACTCATATTTCTCCGGCTTTCTGAGTTTTATTTTTCTTCAACATAAATGTATGTTAATACCAAGATTTATATGTACGAACTTAGTTATTTGTCCACAGATGGGTAGAATTTATGCCGAGGAAAAGGTACTTTTCAAAAAGATAAAAAATTTGACATCATATGCTTCCAATTGCGTTAGTAATCAAGCACGATTTAAGCCGCATCACAAAAAGTGTTATTCTGAAGTAGTCACCGAGAAGCTTGTGAGTCACGAGAAATTCATACCTTATGAACGAGCATGCTTAAAACACGAGTTATGACAGTCCTAACCATGACTCATCTGAAGTAGGAAGTAAGGTCTGAACTTTACATTCTGTGTCTGGACTCGCAGTCAATCAGGAGGACGAAGAGCCCCTCTAATTCTGATAGAGAGCGAGAAAAAAAGTCCAAACGCCCGAACAAGGATCGAACCGTCAACTTCTCGCACACGGAGAACGTTCTCACAAGCAGAGCTGCCATCCACCGTGAATCCTCGGTCATCAGTGAGGTCCGGCGAGATCTTTGAGGACTTGCATGCTGCGTAGCACGGTTCCTCTGCAGGATGCTCCAGACTGCAAGAACAAAGAAAAACAAAGAAAAAGCAGTCTTCAGTCTGCCGCAAGATGCTGCGCGGAAATTAGTTATCAAACGTCTCGTGTTATTACTGCGCATGTGACGCGACCTAGGTACCAGCCAATCAAAGCGAACGTTACATCATTGTCTTGAGCCTGCTAATGAAGAAGAAATGAGGGGAGATAATCTTGTGAACCCGCAACCTGTGATTCTTAGGATGATATCGAGGTCAGCCATCAGAAGCGTCCGACCTCGAATCCCACCCAGAGGCCCATCTTCCTCCTTCTGGTTGGCATAAACCATTTAGTTATGGCGTCCACTTACACGGCTGGAAAATACTTAACATTGCTAGTAATAAAAATTAAATTGTTCGAGCATCCAGGAATGGGTGGAAAATCATCATTCGAGACTTAGTAATTGTCTCAAATTTCCCCAAACAGCACAAACACAGTCTCCTGATTCGGAATTTCAATCCATCGGATTCCCAGTTACATGGTCGATGCTCAATAATGAGCAAACAAATGGAAAGAACAGGAAAACTTTGATTTTTCAAGAATCAATCTATGTACCTTCCCCGTGGGCTGTGAGTGAGTACATTCTGTGAACCCGAGTCACGTGACTCTGGCACAGTTCGCAATGAATGAGTAATAGTGGCCTGTGAGTGAGTACATTCTGTGAACCCGAGTCAGAAGTGACTCTGGCACAGTTCGCAATGAATGAGTAATAGTGAGCTGTGAGTGAGTACATTCTGTGAACCCGAGTCAGAAGTGACTCTGGCACAGTTCGCAATGAATGAGTAATAGTGGGCTGTGAGTGAGTACATTCTGTAAACCCAAGTCAGTAGTGACTCTGGCACAGTTCGCAATGAATGAGTAATAGACTTGACAGCATTGCGCCAAAAAACGTTCGTTCTGATACTATTTTTCTCTCCACTTTTTACAGAAATCATTCAGATGTCAAAACTTGTTTCCATTTCAACACAAACATTTTACTTTATCGAATAAATGCTTGTTCATTGCCGGAACAAGCGTAAGTTAAGAGTTTTGTGCGAAATAGTCTTAGAACTACTTTGACGGCGTATGTCATCCTGACAACACGTGATGTCAAGTGTGCTAGAGACTGTTTCGCCGGCAGGCGAAGTCTCTGGTGGACTGGAATGGGGTGAGAATAGACCCCACCCGTCTCCCTGTGTGTTGGGGGTGAGAATAGACCCCACCCGTCTCCCTGTGAGTTGGGGGTGAGAATAGACCCCACCCGTCTCCCTGTGGGTTGGAGGTGAGAATAGACCCCACCCGTCTCCCTGTGAGTTGGGGGTGAGAATAGACCCCACCCGTCTCCCTGTGGGTAGGGGTGAGAATAGACCCCACCCGTCTCCCTGTGGGTTGGGGGTGAGAATAGACCCCACCCGTCTCCCTGTGGGTTGGAGGTGAGAATAGACCCCACCCGTCTCCCTGTGGGTTGGGGGTGAGAACAGA
>JAWQFJ010032590.1:35000-45158 GCA_034096865.1 Theodoxus fluviatilis
AAAATGATAGTGAGAGGTGGATGCGAACAGCATTCTGAACACAGAGCTCAGCGACGCTGAATGTGCGAACAGCTGACGAGCCGCTAATTGCGCAGTTCATGGAGATACTCTGACGCTGAGCCAATTACTTTTTCAATATATTCCTGGACGATACAGTTTTTGATTTGCTTGTGGAGCAAACAAACCTGTATGCGCTGAGCGATTGTTACGCTGGTCGCCTGTCAGCTGTGACGAAATGAAAACATTCCTTGCTCTCGTGATCCTCATGGACATGGGCATTGTTGTGAAATCATCCATTCCAGACTATTGGAGCACAGATGAAGTCGATGCCACCACGTTTTTTGGTCAGACAATGTCGCTCACACGTTTCCAAGGAATACTGAGCAACCTGCACTTGGCAGACAACGCGCTCGACGACAAGACTGATCCGTTGTTCGTGTAGATAACTCTTATAGATAGCAGAACTATGTGGACATGTGTACTTTCAAGTTTCATGCAAACTGGATTACTGTGTTGTACTTTAAATTTCCTTGCAACTGGATTACTGCATGTACTCTCAAGTTTCCTGCAATTAGATTACTGGGTGAACTTCCAAGTTTCCTGCAACTGGATTACTGGTTTGGATGAGACTGCTTGCCGCAATCAGGCACACTGGTATGTGTGAATGTGCCTCCTACCTTCACCAGTGTTTTGGTGGGTTTTTTATATACATGAAAGGGTATTCATGTATATTAATATAGCAACTTTCTTGATGCTTTTGTAGTATTGCTGGTTTGAGGTAAGTTTTTGAAAATGTTTGTGTAGTGTGTAATGCCATCTTGTGTCACATAATGACAAAAATCAGTATAATTTTTCAGTTTTATTACAGACAAATGATCAAATCATGAATGTAGGAGACAAACTTTACTGCAGACTGTTTTCATGTTAAATTATTCACATATATTGATGCTATTCAGTTTCTACATTTGCAATGCTTTGAGGAATATTGCATAAGATGTAACTTGTAAGAGAGTATAGGTAAACAGAATTACTTCATTTTGCCTCTCAAATACCTGGATCATCGATTTTGCATTATAATTTAAGAATGATACATTAGTATGCACAGATGATAAAGCAACATCCAGTAGGGTTTATAGGGTATTTACACACTATTGCAGTGATTTTTACCTGTTTTATTTCTCGAGGAGGGAAAAAAACCCACAAATGTTTATCATTTAACATTTGACCAAAACATCAGGATTTGAATAAAGACTACAAACTGTACACCAAAATATTGTTCATTTAATTTCAAACATTTTTTGTTTTTACTTTATGTGTCTATCTGTAACAGGCAAATGAGCAAGAAGGCAGAAAAAAAAATCAATGAAGAAAAAGAGAGCAAGACAGAAAAGAGGAACCAAAGACAGCAAACTAGAAAGTGCACTCTGGGGTCAAATATAAATACCAAATTTAAAAGAAGAAATGAAACTTAATTTTCATTGATGCAATGACCTTGCTGTACTGCTACTGCCCCATCAAGTGTGCTACACAAAACCCTAAATCCACCATGAGGTCTCCTTGCTGTACTGCTACTGCCCCATCAAGTATGCTACACATAACACTTGAGTCCACCATGAGGTCTCCTTGCTGTACTGCTACTGCCCCATTAAGTGTGCTACAAAAAGCACTAAATCCATCATGAAGTCTCTTTGCTGTATTGCTACTACCCACTTAAGTGTGCTACACAAAACCCTAAATCCACCCTGAAGTATTTGCTGTGTTGCTACTACCCCATTAAGTGTGCTACACATAACACTGAGTCCACCATGAGGTCTCCTTGCTGTACTGCTACTGCCCCATCAAGTGTGCTACATAAAGCACTAAATCCATCATTAAGTCTCTTTGCTGTATTGCTACTGCCCCATCAAGTGTGCTACACATAACACTGAGTCCACCCTGAGGTCTCCTTGCTGTACTGCTACTGCCCCATAAAGTGTCCTACATATAGCACTACATCCACCATGAGGTCTCCTTGCTGTATTGCTACTGCCCCATAAAGTGTGCTACATAAAGCACTAAATCCATCATGAAGTCTCTTTGCTGTACTGCTACTGCCCCATCAAGTGTGCTACATAAAGCACTAAATCCATCATTAAGTCTCTTTGCTGTATTGCTACTGCCCCATCAAGTGTGCTACACATAACACTGAGTCCACCCTGAGGTCTCCTTGCTGTACTGCTACTGCCCCATAAAGTGTCCTACATATAGCACTACATCCATCATGAAGTCTCTTTGCTGTACTGCTACTGCCCCATCAAGTGTGCTACATAAAGCACTAAATCCATCATTAAGTCTCTTTGCTGTATTGCTACTGCCCCATCAAGTGTGCTACACATAACACTGAGTCCACCATGAGGTCTCCTTGCTGTACTGCTACTGCCCCATCAAGTGTGCTACATAAAGCACTAAATCCATCATGAAGTCTCTTTGCTGTACTGCTACTGCCCCATAAAGTGTCCTACATATAGCACTACATCCACCATGAGGTCTCCTTGCTGTACTGCTACTGCCCCATCAAGTGTGCTACATAAAGCACTAAATCCAACATGAAGTCTCTTTGCTGTGTTGCTACTACCCCATTAAGTGTGCTACACATAACACTGAGTCCACCATGAGGTCTCCTTGCTGTACTGCTGCTGCCCCATCAAGTGTGCTACATAAAGCACTAAATCCATCAAGAAATCTCTTTGCTGTATTGCTACTACCCCATTAAGTGTGATACACAAAACCCTAAATCCACCCTGAAGTCTTTGCTGTGTTGCTACTACCCCATTAAGTGTGCTACACATAACACTGAGTCCACCATGAGGTCTCCTTGCTGTACTGCTGCTGCCCCATCAAGTGTGCTACATAAAGCACTAAATCCATCAAGAAATCTCTTTGCTGTATTGCTACTACCCCATTAAGTGTGATACACAAAACCCTAAATCCACCCTGAAGTCTTTGCTGTGTTGCTACTACCCCATTAAGTGTGCTACACATAACACTGAGTCCGCCATGCTACTGCCCCATCAAGTGTGCTACACATACCACTAAATCCACCCTGAGGTCTCCTTGCTGTACTGCTACTGCCCCATAAAGTGTGCTACATATAGCACTACATCCACCATGAGGTCTCCTTGCTGTATTGCAGGTAAAGTTAGCTTGAACATTGACCAGATGAGGCACACATTTGCTCATATATTATCTTCTCCATGCTAGGTCATTGGCCAAAACTTCAATCCTTCAGAGCTGTCCTACCAGAGTAATTGGCAGTGTGATCTGGTTTTATCTCAATAGACAGTATATACCCAGTGTTAGTTGCAGCACAGTTATAACTTTATGGCATCTACTTTGCTATTTTTCTTTTCTTTTGAAGCATGTTATACACACAGTTCTTAATGTCTTTCCAGTGTCTTTTTCTTAAAGAAGGCTCAGCAGCCCTTGCCTGCTCTGCTTCATGTTTTTTGGGGACTGTATTGAGGTGGAGACATCCTGCCAACTGCCTGTTCACACTGTCAAGTTCTTCAATGGTCCATGGTATCTTTCTGCATGGTTTTCTTGTACGCGTGGCTTTGCTGACAGTGGGAGAGTCAGGTAGATCATTGCCTGCACCTGATGGTTCATAGTCTGAATCACTCACATCTTGGGACGCTGGCAGCCAATCTTGTGTTGCGTTGTTTTCCGCTTGCCTGCATGTTTTTCTTGTACGCCTGGCTTTGCTGACACGGGGATAGTCAGTTGGATCATCGCCTGCACCTGAAGGTTCATAGTCTGAATCACTCACAACTTGGGACGCTGGCAGCAAATCTTGCGTTGCGTTGTTTTCTGCTCGCCCACAGCCCTCTTTTTCCGCTTGTCCACAGTCCTCTTTTTCCGCTCGCCCACAGTCCTCTTTTTCCGCTTGTCCACAGTCCTCTTTTTCCGCTCGCCCACAGTCCTCTTTTTCCGCTTGTCCACAGTCCTCTTTTTCCGCTCGTCCACAGCCCTCTTTTTCCGCTCTTCCACAGTCCTCTTTTTCCGCTCGCCCACAGCCCTCTTTTTCCGCTCGCCGAGGTGTCTCAGGTTCATCATCTGGTTGTAGTTCTTCAGTTTCGATGGCTGGGTCCATGTTCACCTTGACTCCCGATTGAGCTGTAGAAGAATGCTTGCCACTTTTGCTTTCTGGATGATATCCACCTGCATGCGATACACATTTCTGTGAACGTGAATATCATGGCCCATAAATGTAGCCAATTGGTCTTGTTCCAGCTTTGAGATCTGCAGGACCTGGCTCAAAGTAGCCAGCTGTTTTCGGAGGTTTGTTGCTGTGAACAATTCTTTCTCAGTGATTTCAGCTTTTGCGGCATATTCTCTCAGTATATCAGACCCTCTGTAAGGCCTTGCTCCTGTTGGTCTTGAGAAAAGGTAGATGCTGTCTATCTTCTTCTCAGTACGCAGTTGGTGCAGTCGGTTGATGCAGTCCACCATTTGCGGAGTGAGAAGCACTGGGACTGGACGATTGAACTTTCCTCGGATTTCTAACCTCTGCAAAATGTTCACAAGTTTTTTCTCGGTGACAGAAAGCCCTAAAGTCAGTTCTGGGTTTGAAGCAGAAGAGCTGCTTTTCACGTTGCATTCATTGGCTTTCATCCTCTGGATCTCTCCACCTCTTTTGCGGTTGAAGATTGTCAGGGAGCACAATGTTGACTTCACCAGTGTTTCATAGTCAGATGACTGCATGTCCGCCTCAAGGACAGTGTGGACCTTTTCTACATCCTTCAATGAAGGCAGTAGCTTGGGTTTGTTCATCTTGCATCTTTCCACGCTTTGGGCTGCCCCTGCAGACACATGATCATTCCAGTCCCCTTGGAAGAGACGCTCAAAGCGATTGGAGACAGATTCTTGCTCTGCATCATCAGACTTGATGGCCTCTGATCTCAAGATCCGGTTGCACCTCTGAAGTGAGTATCCGAGTTTGAGAGCAAGGTTTCCTTTCTGAAACATGTGTGTTGTCTCGGAGTACTCTGCTATCGTCTTCACACTTGAAAGAAGAATGTTAAAATTTGCAGGATCAATAAGGGCTCTCAGTGAGGACACTTTCATGTCAGACTGCTGCCTTGCTGTTTGAACAAGTCGTCCCACTTCTCGTACACGCGAACGAATCTGATTGCTCGAGTGCTCCTCAACATCTCGTTTGTGGAAAAGTCTCTCTCCAAACCGAAGAAGAAGTGAATCTGACCTCACAATGCGTGACACATCATCATCTCTCATTTTCACCAAAACTTGCTGAAAAAAGGCTTGTGAAACTGAGCTGTCGATAGGCATCATGCCTCTGGCCATGCCAGCAATCTGACCTCTTCTGAAACTTCCTTCCGGCTTTCGTGGACATCTATTGGTGTGGGTTGTCAACAGCTGCCGTTTATACAGGCCCTTGCAAAATGGACATGCCAGGCAGTCTTCTACTCGTCTCTGGCTTTTCCTGTACTTGGGAATCAAACTACCGGTTCCTTCCTCAAAGACCTCACGGTTATATGCAAAGTCTCCTTGATTTTGAAGCATTACAAATGCTTCCCTTCTCTCTTTGGAGCCTTTGGCAAGCAACAATATAGCTGCTACCTCTTTTTCATTTGAGTGCACTTTCTGCAGGTGAGTGGACATTTTCAGGACCATTTTTTGGCAAAACAAGCAAGAGTGTTGTTTCTTCCATTTGCCTGTATTTCTACTAACACTGACTGGACTGGTTTCATCTGTTTGACAATCATCCTTATCACAAACGTCCATGTCACTTGCACCAGAGTCATAATTTTCACAATTCACAATCAGTACAGAACTTTCACAGTCCTCTTTTTCCGCTAGTCCACAGTCCTCTTTTTCCGCTCGTCCACAGTCCTCTTTTTCCGCTCGTCCACAGTCCTCTTTTTCCGCTCGTCCACAGTCCTCTTTTTCCGCTCGTCCACAGTCCTCTTTTTCCGCTTGTCCACAGTCCTCTTTTTCCGCTCGCCCACAGCCATCTTTTTCTGCTTGCCATTCTGAGCCCTTTGGTCTGAAAACACCAACAACGAAACTGATAGTCAAAATATTACTTGACTGTGCTATGTGGTGTAAGGGAAGTGGTTATCATGCAATGTCTGAAACAGGAACAGGAACAGAATAACAAGAAGAGCCACAGGAGCTGAAAACATGATAGTTTCTGTGATTTGGTTACCTGGGGAGAGAGAGACAAGGAAGGACACTTCAGTGACACTTGTTTGGGTGGTGTTTTCAAAAATAAAATTATAAACAAGAAGAGCAAAGCCCATACGACTCACATGCTTGACCTTGACCTTTACATGATCTTGACATTTACATGACCTTGACCTTCAGGTGACCTTCAAGGTCAAGGTCAAACAACTAAACCTAGCAATGACATCTAAATCAGTTTTTCAGTCTACAAGCAAAATTACTATTTGTCGCAATAGTATTAATTGCGGGTGCTACAGGTTAAACCATGTATTTGTTCTCACCTGTTGTTGAAGGGGCTCTCTCCGTGTCCGCTGTCGCTGTTGGTGGTGTTCTGTGTGCTAGCCATCTCGTCCATCAGAACACTTGCGCTGCAAGCAAGCAAAATCAAAATGTGTGTAATTCTGTGTACTCAGTGACTGCCCAATACCACTTGTGACGTAATGTATGTTATAATAGGCCCTAACCTACCTATTGCTGGACTTATATCTGAACACAGTTAGCTACATACTAAAGAAGACATGAATCGCGAGACAAGCGGCAAGGGGGGAGAGTTTTTAAACAAAATACAGGCAAATGAGCAAGAAGGCAGAAAACATAAAATAATTCATGAAAAAAAAGACACTGTCGCATTTCAGTACCGCACGAATGCAATTCAAATAATAACAATAATGATAACGTAAAGACGAATATCTCATAAGGCACCCACACACACACAAAGGGGGACGCTGTGACCACCACCTACTTACATTTTTAAAAAATGACATTAGAAGCCTGTAGCTTATTTATTCAATGATTTGTCGAGATGTGATACAAAAATGGCGAAACCAACCAGTGCATGAACTGAATTGAATTTCTTGCTTAAGGTCCAGTGAACCAACCAGTGCATGGCACATAAATCAGTTTTTCAGTCTACAAGCAAAATTTCTATTTGGCGCATTAGTATGACTTGCGGGTGCTACAGGTTAAACCATGTATTTGTTCTCACCTGTTGTTGAAGGGGCTCTCTCCGTGTCCGCTGTCGCTGTTGGTGGTGTTCTGTGTGCTAGCCATCTCGTCCATCAGAACACTTGCGCTGCAAGCAAGCAAAATCAAAATGTGTGTAATTCTGTGTACTCAGTGACTGCCCAATACCACTTGTGACGTAATGTATGTTATAATAGGCCCTAACCTACCTATTGCTGGACTTATATCTGAACACAGTTAGCTACATACTAAAGAAGACATGAATCGCGAGACAAGCGGCAAGGGGGGAGAGTTTTTAAACAAAATACAGGCAAATGAGCAAGAAGGCAGAAAACATAAAATAATTCATGAAAAAAAGACACTGTCGCATTTCAGTACCGCACGAATGCAATTCAAATAATAACAATAATGATAACGTAAAGACGAATATCTCATAAGGCACCCCCACACACACAAAGGGGGACGCTGTGACCACCACCTACTTACATTTTTTAAAAATGACATTAGAAGCCTGTAGCTTATTTATTCAATGATTTGTCGAGATGTGATACAAAAATGGCGAAACCAACCAGTGCATGAACTGAATTGAATTTCTTGCTTAAGGTCCAGTGAACCAACCAGTGCATGGCACATAAATCAGTTTTTCAGTCTACAAGCAAAATTTCTATTTGGCGCATTAGTATGACTTGCGGGTGCTACAGGTTAAACCATGTATTTGTTCTCACCTGTTGTTGAAGGGGCTCTCTCCGTGTCCGCTGTCGCTGTTGGTGGTGTTCTGTGTGCTAGCCATCTCGTCCATCAGAACACTTGCGCTGCAAGCAAGCAAAATCAAAATGTGTGTAATTCTGTGTACTCAGTGACTGCCCAATACCACTTGTGACGTAATGTATGTTATAATAGGCCCTAACCTACCTATTGCTGGACTTATATCTGAACACAGTTAGCTACATACTAAAGAAGACATGAATCGCGAGACAAGCGGCAAGAGGGGAGAGTTTTTAAACAAAATACAGGCAAATGAGCAAGAAGGCAGAAAACATAAAATAATTCATGAAAAAAAAAGACAGCATGACAGGAAAGAGGAACCAAAACAGCAAACTGGAAAGTGCCCCACTCTGGAGCCAAATATAAATACCAAATTTTAAAGAAGAAATGAAACTTAATTTTCATTGATGCAATGATCTTGCTAAACTTAAAACATAATGCACAAGAATGCAACATTTATCGTTTGTGCCCCTCAGGGAATAATCAGATCTACAATGCGCCTTGTTCAGATAATTATTGTTATTATTTCTAGAAGTCAGCTGAGCAAAATCCAAAAGACGAGATCCTGGTTGTACGTAGTAATTTTTTCTTACAATTTATAATACTGTAACTCCATGTCCATCTCCGTATTCTTGTATGCATGCGAGTCCTGGACACTCAAATTTGAACTACAGAGACAGATACAAGCCCTGGAAATGAGATGCTACCGCATCATATCATATTCAAGAAGGGGATAACGATATATGTGCTCATTTCTAAGCCATTTCCGATGATTTCGAAGACATTAGGCTTAGCCTCGTTAGCGCCATTACAGTGATTACTGCAAAGTGCATTAGTGCCTTTACGGTATATCGATCGAAATGGCGATCGACCGCATGTCTGTTTCAAAATGTTGCTGTTTTTAACGTAATTTGGTCAAATATAGTTAGAATAGCTTAAATACATCATATTCAAGAAGGGGATAACAATATATATGCTCATTTCTAAGCCATTTCGAAGACATTAGCGCCATTTTGGCCGCAACTCAGGGTTAAGAGACTGAACTGAACTGAACTGAACTCCATACATGTAGTTTCAGGCTGTTTTCCCTAAACACTGTCGGTGAGTTATACCGAATTAATTCATGCCGGGCCACATTTGTATATCAATGCAAAAATCCGCTACAGAACAATTATGAACACAGTCAATTTAAACCTACCGCATGTCCGTAAGCCGAACGCTCATCTGTCTAGTGACCAAAGGGCATTTATCTGCTCTTTTACCATTGAAGAGTTAAAAAAACGAGTTAATTCCCCTTTGACTACATATCGCAGAAAATTAATGCACCTTTCATTGCTGTGATAGGCAGGCTTAGAAATGAGCATATATATATATATCGATATCTTCTTCTTGAATATGTGCTAAAAATGAACATTGTTAGCTTTTCACACTTAAAGTTAACTTACTTTATTTAAAGATGTTAAGACAACCACATAATATAATGCATTCATTTAATATACATTTCAGTCGCCAAAATGGAGGTCAAGAAAATGGCGGCGCTCACTTAGAAATCGCGAATGCTGTTTCTAACGTAATTTGGTCAAATATAGTTAGAATAGCTTAAATATATCATATTCAAGAATGGGATAAAGATATATATACACTCGTTCGAAGCCATTTCGAAGACATTAGCCTCGTTAGCATCATGACCTACATTTCGGTCACGCTGTGACTGCATTTCAACTCAATCTCAGATGAAGACTTTTTTGTGCTACGAACGTGCCTTTCGCTTGTTAAAATGATCAATCAACTTAATCTAAAAATTAGATACAGTGCTTCAATGTTAAATGACATCTGCAAAGTGAGAAAACCACCCCAAAAAAGCAAACAAGAACTGATACAATACTCACATTGAACTGGAAAAAATGGCGTCGAACGCGGTGCGAGCAAGGCGGAAGTTGCTTCAGAGTTGTTCTCCTTGCTTTCACACACTTTCGTCCTTTTACTGGTTGGCTCACACAGAAAAGTGTGTGAAGTTCTCACACACCTTGAAGTTGCAAATCAACAAATGGGGTCCAGCTTTGCCACTCTGGCTGCATCCGTTTCGTGATATGGAGATACCGAATCCGATGAAAAAATAATGGGGTCCCATTTTAGGAACCCACTTTTTTTTGGGAACCCATTTTCCGGAAGTTTTGGTAGGTTAAAGAACCCACTTTTCGAGGTTTA
>JAWQFJ010032591.1:0-7500 GCA_034096865.1 Theodoxus fluviatilis
TGCTCTGTTCCACGTGATCTGGGCCATCTTCTGTTGCTTCTGTTCCTGCTCCTGCTTCTTCTCCTCCTGCTTCGTTCTTTCCTGTTCTAGGCCCTCCTCCTCCTCCTCCTCCTCGAGCCCGTTGCAAGACATGCATGCTGTAAAGAAGTGAAGAATTTTACAGGAAAACTCAATGCTACGTAAACGCTCATACACGCTTGTGGCCTTAATTCTTGTGTTTTGTTGCAGGGTGTAAAACAAAGCAAACCATCTTTAAAGGAGGAATTGTAAACAAGCGAAGGACATAAAAAAGTTTTGAATTGGTTGAGCTACTAGGGGAAGTTCCATACATCCTGCAGCCGCCATGTTTTCCGTTTGAAATTGTTGGAGCCAACTTCTTTTATGTTAACATTTTTTACCTCTCTTTTATCTTTTTTTGGGGGGAGGAGGGGGGGGGGGGGGGGGGGGGGGGGGCCTTTCTGGGAGAATGTTACGACAGGTTTCCGCTGTTTAGCGCCCAGTAACCGCTCTTACTTTTTGATAGGAGAGGCAGTGCAAGTGAAGCATCGTGCCAAGGGACGCAACTCTAGGACTACGCAGCTCCGAACATCGCCCCTGCCAAACAAAAGAGGGTTGCAGGAGAATGCCTCCATCCCCGGACTCGCGTCTCTGTCAAGCAGCCTCAACAGAATGCAACTGATTTAAGCATTGACTACATTGACAATAGTGCACAAAACAACGAGTAAAATAAAACAAAATACTTCGTTTGAAACAAAAAAAACACACAAAAAACTTACATTTGAGAAAATATTCTACAAATGCAGATGAACCCACTTCATCGTCTGCAATCCGTTTTCTGGGAAAACGGTCAATTAAGTGGACCGGACAACAAAGCAAACCAACCGTATAATCGACTTCTGCACACTCTGTAGACGATTAGAAATGGTCACAGTATTGCCTAATAACATTTTATTGAACTTTAAAAAACACTAAAATATGAATAACATTAGTAAGATTATTTGTTTTTAATCAAACAGATCACGATTTTCACTACGTGTACAAGCATTTCAGCAGACTTCGTGAGAACACTGACACAATCAATTGAAAAAGTCACTTATTGCCTCCTCTGTTTGGGCCAGTCAGGAGGCAGTCAACCAGCACATTCTACAGTTCAGCCAACAAAACCCTTGCCTACGCCGAGCCCTTTCTGCTCTGTGAATTTCCTGGCGCTTTCTAAACTCTTCAGAGCTTCTGCAGAGGAAACGAGTACCTTCTCACAGTCTTCATCTGTTCCATCAGCTGAATCTTCTATCGCCTCATCCCTCAGCTCCGTCAATTCTCTCCCTGTCCGAAAGAAGTCTTGAAACAGCTTCTCCGTCAATCCCAAACGTGTAACCGACGACATGTGGGAATCGCACCTCGTCTGAAGTTGTTTGCACGACTGCAAGTTTATCTTTTCAAGTCAGATCTTTCCTTTTGGTGAGGCATGATGAAGAATAGAGGTGTAAATGCATTTTATACTGAGCGAGAACACTCCAGACATGACCACCAAGCGATTTTGAGTTGGAACTACAGCATTCTGCTCGTTTTTGCTCGGCCGCATCGGCCACGCCGGCGAGAGATTAACAACACTTTTTTGTGTGGAAATTAACGCCAAGCAGGTAATCTACCAGTAACAATAATATAATTTCAAAATGCATTTTTAAAGATATAAAACAAAAAGAGCAATAAAATAGGTTCATCTGTATTACAAAATATCATGAATATCACCACCACCTCCACCACCACCACCACCACCACCACCACCACCACCACCACCACCACCACCACCCCCATCACCACCACCTCCACCAACCACCACCACCACCACCACCCACCACCCCCCCCACCACCACCACCACCACCACCACCACCACCACCACCACCACCACTACCACCAGAAGAACTAAATACTTCAAGCAAACTATACAAAGGAAGATTATATTCGAACATATATTACACTACACGAGACGAAAAATTAGTGAAAATTCATGGCATTGAAACTCGGCATTCATTTGTGAAATCCATTACTGGAATGCTGAGGCAATGACATCCGAAAAGAGATAATGAATAATATGTTAAAACCATTCCATATTGTGGTGGTTTGGTTTACTGTTGACAAAGAGACAGACAAGCCCCACCATTCACTATACTTGGCCACACTTGGGCCTAAATTAGGTTCTATTCCAAAGCAGTCTTCGTTCCAGACTTCTCTCATGCGCCGAAAACAGTCGAAAGGAAAAAAAAGTCCATGAGACCCTTGAGCAACGAAGACATTGCTTGTCACAGAGACCCAGTACGAGCCACAATGTGGCTGAGCTTGACGATAAACCCGGCATCTCCACGTGATGATGTGTGAGCGTCCAAGTAAAAAGGAGGTTAAGGCCTTAGACTAAAATTTTGACATTAATATTTTCCCCATAATGACAGGAGCCAAAACATCGCCAATCAGAAGGAAAGAAAGAAAGGCAAACTACACTAGATAATCTACTATTCTGAAAATTGTTTTATAACGTACATGATATCTACAGCTTGATTCTGAGTACTTTACTTCTGAACGTTGCTGTAGTCAAGCAGGCATTACTACTGCTGGGCATCAGTTCATTGTTTCATATCTACGATTATAATTAGTATATTTAAAGGATGATAATAATAAAGTACAGGTATCGGTCCCAAACTCTCAGAAAAAAATCAACATAATTTTTTCCCTTCTATTTTGGCATATTATTCGAAATTACTTTTGTGGGTCCCTGGTCTGCTTTTTACTTGGACGCTCACATGCACGTAAACAGGTTCATCGCCAGGAAACTAGTATTGTGGCGGTGGAGCGCAACACAATGAACACTCCACAGGGGTGGGGTTGTGTGTAGGCGACCTCTCAGAACCTGTGACCTCTTCACACTTCTCTCACGTTTCCGACGCTCACTGTAGAAAGAGCAAAGGCAGGGGACAGTCACTGAAAGGATAATCAACTCAAATCTTTGCCAAAATCAGTATGTCTGTTCTCCCAAGTGCTATATACCGTTACCCCCATTGTGTGTTTTGCTCTTCCACAGAATGAACTCTGCAACGTGTGTTCCCTAGGTTTTTTATAGCAGAGCTTTTGATGAGAACCTTTAGAAGAGCTTCCCACTGCAAATGCGGGAGGTATGGTCATTTTCTGGTGCATTGTGGTGGAAACCCCATGCCTTTAGCTACAACTAGACGTTTAATGAGAATTTCAAAGTTCAGAGTTTCCAATAGCTCAGGTCTGCCATTCTTTCAGCAGGAAGCGCCCCCTACCCCTGGCACCGGACTAGGGTGATGTCAGTCACAGTGCGACACCAAACAGCTGTTCCGTGAATGACGTCATAGCCACCACGCAGGCTTCCTTCCACATCCGGGTAGCGTCGGTGTGCCTTCATTTACGATGCTCCTTCTGTACACTCAAGTCCTGCTCTTCCCTGGCACTAACCGTGTCCTTTCAAGTTAACAGAACATGCATTGATTACACTTCCTATCATCAGAAACGAGGCAGTACAGGGGGTGTACGAGTTACCATGGAAACCAATGGTGCAACAGCTGTTCAAAGATTATAGGTTACACAAAGATAGTTCATTAGCTCATTCTCGTGAGGGTCGAGACACGTTGCGCCCCAAGCGGCTAGCACTATGGCAGATGCCTATAGTCCGTTTCAACATTGCACTGTATTTAGTCACATGATTATAGGATTTAGTGGAGACTTCGCACAAACATGGCGGAAAAACACAGGTTTGCGAGTGACCACTGCAGCGCTATTAACTGTAGCAACAACAGAAAGAAACGCCCAGAGCTTTCGTACTTCAGGTTTCCAAGAGACAAAGCAAGGTGGGTAATGTAAGGTTACTTTTTCCTATAACACCTTTTTAGGAAAGAACGGGTAACTATTTTTAAGCTGGGGCTGAAACCTATGCTAACCTATTTAAACAAGGGCAAAGATTTTTCCAAAGAATAGACCCTAAACACAGCAAAGTTATCTCCTGATGGAAGAAGATTAAAGCTAGTCCCTTAGCAACTCAGAACTATACAGGAGGTATAGCCGTATAACTGGAGACGGCTCCTAGTGAACACAGAACCACAAAACACATTCACACTAACTTTTCAGAAGTAAACAGAAAGACTTTCGTTCAAGTAAATTGTCACTAGAATTTTGGCCTAGCAACAGATGTGCATGGACCTAATTCTAAAATTTCCGATAACGTCATCAACTACCAAGGTTGAAGAACGAGTGACGTCACTATTTGACCGATTTGAAGAATAATAATTTTTAACACAGAGAGAACAGGGTCACCAAACGTTGCGATCACGTCGACCCGTGCACACGTGGTTCTGCGAGTGACCTGCATTTCGATTGTTAAAAAGTAGGAGCTTTCAATATCTTTTGATGCATTCAACATACAGCTTTGATAAATTAATGCTGTTCATGGTTTACATTTTCTTTGGATGGGGTTTCTAGTGTCCCCAAATTCAGCTTTTTCTGCGCGAAGCGAGACTATGTCCACCATTTTAAATGTGCAATGTTGAAACGGACTATAGGCTCACGGACATGCGCAGAAGCATCTCCCATAGTGCTAGCCGCTTGGGGCGCTGCAATTTTAGCTGCTTGTAACTTCAAAGAGCAAAAGCTCGGCATGAACTATCTTTGTGTAACCTATAATCTTTGAGCTGTTGTAGAAGCCATGGCAGCCATTGTCTCTAGAAAGCCAACAGCGGGGCCGGCTGATGACGAAGTCCACACAATCTCGAAGGAAACCATTAAACGTCATATAGCAAAGCTCGTCTCTGTAGCAGTTTGTATTAGTCAACCCTCATGTGTCTCTTGTATTTGTTTACAGTCTTACGCAAGGGACTAGAGAGTAGCCCTGGTCAAAGGGAGATCACTCCAGTTCAGAAGCGTCATTTTGTCGCCATGTTTTATGGTTGTCAATTTTGGTGGGGTTTAATTTGTTTCGTTTGTTTGGTTGGTTTTGGTGCGAGTGTCACAGGTCACAGGTCATAACAGAAGCTCTTTTGGACTATTTTAAAGGATATGCTTGGTTCCACCTGTACTCAGCTGTCTGCATTGTTTCATGTTAGTAAACTTAAGAGAACATCACTTCGATTGAAATGAGACAGTCTGGTTACAGTTCATCTTTTGTGAGGCCATCATACGGAAGCAGCTGTCCTTTTGGTCGAGGTCATCCTATGTCTTCTTTCTATCCGTCCTGTCTATAAATACGTGTCCTGTTGAATCTGACCTATCTAGCTGTCCTTTCTAGCTGCCCTTTCTAGCTGTCCTGTCTAGCTGCCCTTTCTAGCTGTCCTGTGTAGCTGCCCTTTCTAGCTGTCCTGTCAAGCTGCCCTTTCTAGTTGTCGTGTCTAGCTGCCCTTTCTAGCTGTCCTGTCTAGCCGCCCTTTCTAGCTGTCCTGTGTAGCTGCCCTTTCTAGCTGTCCTGTCAAGCTGCCCTTTCTAGTTGTCGTGTCTAGCTGCTCTTTCTAGCTGTCGTATCGAAGTGGATCTGTTTAACTGTTCTATTTTGCCGCCCTCCGTTGCTGTCCTATCTAGTCTTCTTGTTGTATATGTCCTATCTAACTTCCCTAACCACATGTAGCTCTCCTATCTGGCTGCCCGTCCTAGCTCTGTTACCTAGCTTTAGCTTCAACCAACTCTACACTTTTTCCAGCTGTTGTATGGCTGTTATTTCTAGTTGTCTTGTCTGGTTGTAAAGTCGAGCAATCCTATCTATGGATTCTGTCTAGTTCTGATTTCCTGCTGCCCGTCCACCTGCCCTAACTAGTTGCTCTCTCTCGTTCTCCTGGTCTGTCTGTTCCATCTACTTGCCCGTGCAGGGGGCGGCTAGTCTTTATGTGAGCACGGAGGTGACGTAGGCCTGGCATCGACAGACGGGACAGCGGGGAGGCAGCCCTTGAAGCTCCTGCTCTTGCAGACTCCTCTCAGAGCAGTCGCGGCAGGAGAAGCGGTGGTAGCAAGGCTCGAAGACCGAATCGATGGGCTTCTCCAAGCAGACCTTGCAGTGGAACCGATCTCGCAGACTTCGGTTCTCCTCCTCCTCTGAATCGGGAAGGGCAGACAACCATGAGGATGACAAAATTACTGTGTGCTCCAACGGGAATGCTAACGCAGTCAAAAACTTTCCGAGTTCCCCTTCTACTCTCGCTCCTTAAAAAACGAAGTCAGTCTTCCCCTGTTAGCCCTACTCTTCACACGATATCAGCCCAACATTTATGACAAAACAGAACCTACTAACCCTCTGACCGATCCATTGCTGCCATCGAGACCAGTCCTCCAACCTCTTCATCATGGACAGGTTGGAGAGTGTTTTCCATTCAGAGATAACAGTTGCTGAATCAGTTTCGTGATTCCCACATTAACTACTCTCTGCGAGGGATAAGGCTTCAAACAGAGTGAAAATAAACAAAGAAGCTTTCAAAATATATGTGCATCCAAAGAAATTCCATATTGACGGGATGCCTACATTTTGTACGACTTGCAAATGTGATTAGCTCCAGATCAGACAAACAAACTAAACCTAAATTTACTGATGTATGTAAAAAAACGAGAGCAAAGAAAAGAAAGGAAATGAGGAGCCGGAGGAGGAGGTAGAGGGGGGGGGAGGAGGCGGGAAGGGGAGGAGGAGGGGGGGAGGGGGAGGAGGAGGAGGAGGGAGGGGGAGGGGGGGGGGGGGGGGGGAGCAGGAGGAGGAACAGGAGCAGGAGCAGAAGCAGGAGGAGAAACAGGAGCAGGAGCAGAAGCACGAGGAGAAACAGGAGCAGGAGGAAAAGGAGCAGGAGGAGGAGGAGGAGGAGCAGGAGGAGCAGGAGCAGGAGGGGGAGCAGAAGCAGGAGGAGCAGAAGAGGAGCATGAGGAGAAGGAGGAGGAGGAGCAGGAGGAGGAGGGGCAGGGGCAGGAGCAGGAGGAGGAGGAGTAGGAAGAGGAGCAGGAGGAGGAGCAGGAGCAGGAGCAGAAGGAGGAACAAGAGCAGGAGGAGCAGGAGCAGGAGGAGGAACAGGAGCAGGAGCAGGAGGGGGAGGAGCAGGAGCAGGAGGAGGAACAGGAGCAGGAGGAGCAGAAGCAGCAGGAGGAGGAGGTTCAGGTTGCCAACAATACAGGAAAGGAGAGGCGAGGAACTTCACCTTTCTGGAGTTGACTGGAGCCAGATATGGGGAGAAAGCCGTCCGTGCTGCCACCCCTGGCACTGTGGTCGGCCTCCCTGGGGGCACTTTGGGCAGTCTCCTCTGCAAAACCATCGCCATCTCTAATTAGTACTACCATCAACCATAGCCACCATCAACCGTAACCACCACCACCATCAACCATTGCCACCAGCACCACCAAGCCACCACATCAACCATAGCCACCACATCAACCATAGCCACCACATCAACCATAGCCACCACCACCACCAACCATAGCCACCATTAACCATAACCACCACCAACCATCAACCATAGCTACCGCCATCA
>JAWQFJ010032591.1:15000-16629 GCA_034096865.1 Theodoxus fluviatilis
AGTGTAGGACACCCATACACAGGAAGACTACCCAGTGTAGGACACCCACACACAGGAAGACTACCCAGTGTAGGACACCCATACACAGGAAGACTACCCAGTGTAGGACACCCATACACAGGAAGACTACCCAGTGTAGGACACCCATACACAGGAAGACTACCCAGTGTAGGACACCCATACACAGGAAGACTACCCAGTGTAGGACACCCATACACAGGAAGACTACCCAGTGTAGGACACCCATACACAGGAAGACTACCCAGTGTAGGACACCCATACACAGGAAGACTACCCAGTGTAGGACACCCATACACAGGAAGACTACCCAGTGTAGGACACCCATACACAGGAAGACTACCCAGTGTAGGACACCCATACACAGGAAGACTACCCAGTGTAGGACACCCATACACAGGAAGACTACCCAGTGTAGGACACCCATACACAGGAAGACTACCCAGTGTAGGACACCCATACACAGGAAGACTACCCAGTGTAGGACACCCATACACAGGAAGACTACCCAGTGTAGGACACCCATACACAGGAAGACTACCCAGTGTAGGACACCCATACACAGGAAGACTACCCAGTGTAGGACACCCATACACAGGAAGACTACCCAGTGTAGGACACCCATACACAGGAAGACTACCCAGTGTAGGACACCCATACACAGGAAGACTACCCAGTGTAGGACACCCATACACAGGAAGACTACCCAGTGTAGGACACCCATACACAGGAAGACTACCCAGTGTAGGACACCCATACACAGGAAGACTACCCAGTGTAGGACACCCATACACAGGAAGACTACCCAGTGTAGGACACCCATACACAGGAAGACTACCCAGTGTAGGACACCCATACACAGGAAGACTACCCAGTGTAGGACACCCATACACAGGAAGACTACCCAGTGTAGGACACCCATACACAGGAAGACTACCCAGTGTAGGACACCCATACACAGGAAGACTGCCCAGTGTAGGACACCCATACACAGGAAGACTACCCAGTGTAGGACACCCATACACAGGAAGACTACCCAGTGTAGGACACCCATACACAGGAAGACTACCCAGTGTAGGACACCCATACACAGGAAGACTACCCAGTGTAGGACACCCATACACAGGAAGACTACCCAGTGTAGGACACCCATACACAGGAAGACTACCCAGTGTAGGACACCCATACACAGGAAGACTACCCAGTGTAGGACACCCATACACAGGAAGACTACCCAGTGTAGGACACCCATACACAGGAAGACTACCCAGTGTAGGACACCCATACACAGGAAGACTACCCAGTGTAGGACACCCATACACAGGAAGACTACCCAGTGTAGGACACCCATACACAGGAAGACTACCCAGTGTAGGACACCCATACACAGGAAGACTACCCAGTGTAGGACACCCATACACAGGAAGACTACCCAGTGTAGGACACCCATACACAGGAAGACTACCCAGTGTAGGACACCCATACACAGGAAGACTACCCAGTGTAGGACACCCATACACAGGAAGACTACCCAGTGTAGGACACCCATACACAGGAAGACTACCCAGTGTAGGACACCCATACACAGGAAGACTACCCAGTGTAGGACAC
>JAWQFJ010032593.1:0-14145 GCA_034096865.1 Theodoxus fluviatilis
GAAGGGAGTATTGGGGGGGAGGTAGGAAGTATGGGGAGGGGTATGGAGAGGTAGGGAAGGAGTACGTGGGGTTGGGAGGGGGTGCGAGGGAGGGAAATCTGGAGCAAAGGGTGAAGTGGCACAGGAGCTGCACCACAAGAGCTTGGTCATGACATGACAATCATTCTTGCTAGGTACACCATCACAGATCAAGTGTGAGCAAGGTTATACTCATCCTACAGTATGGCTGCATATGTGAATGCTATCACAGGCTGGGGCTAACAAACACCCCAGCAAGATGGTTTGTGCATTTCCACTCTTCCTTTCAGATAAATGCACTTCATGCTTTTTCATACTCAACACTGAATAAGCATGGACTAAGAGGCACATCTTTTTGCTATTCACTCTCAATCACTTCAAATTTTTGTCTGCAAAAATTCTGACAAATTTTTGGCAAAACTAGCTTTTAACTACACCACAGGCATCCAAAATGTCCTTCAATCACCACCACTTCTCCTCGCTTTAAGTTCAAGGCTAGGCCCTATCTCCAAGTAAGCTTGTGTTTCCAGAAGAGAGACCTCAACCCCTGATGTGGACATCATTTCTAACTGTGGGGCAACCACTGTTCATTACATTTGGGAACCATGTCTGTTTAAGAACAAATCAACCCTACAATGCACAGGTGGGGCTGGTCCATGTGCCCTCCTCTCCTGATGAGCTTGAATTCCAAAATGCTCAGACTTGCTGGACCTACTTTAGAAGTTCATCCAGGGTTTGTATCTGTAGTCACAAACAAGAAGGGCAAAGCCCATACGACTCACATGCTTGACCTTTACATGACCTTGACCTTCAGGTGACCCTCAAGGTCAAGGTCAAACAACTACACCTAGCAATGACATCATACACTAAGAAATGCTTTACACATGTTTTCCTACCAAAATACATGTGGCCTTGACCCAAGGTCAAGGTCATCAAGGTCATGCAACACAAAGCTGTTAATTCAAGACATAGGAAGCACAATGGTGCTTATTGGCACTTTCTACCATGAGATATGGTCACTTTTAGTGGTTCACTACCCCATTTTGGTCACATTTCATAAGGGTCAAAGTGACCTTGACCTTGATGATATGTGACCAAAATTTAATGTGTCTCATGATGAAAGTATAACATATGCCCCACATAATTAAAGTTTGAAACAGTTATCTTCCATAGTTCAGGGTCAAGGTCACTTCAAAATATGTATACAATCCAACTTTGAAGAGCTCCTGTGACCTTGACCTTGAAGCAAGGTCAACCAAACTGTTATCAAAAGATAGGGCTTACTTTGCCCTATATACCATATATAGGTGAGGTATCCAATCTCAAAAACTTCAGAGAAAATTGAGAAAATGTGAAAAATGGCTGTTTTTTAGACAACATTTACAGCCTCTGCGATCTTGACATTGAAGCAAGGTCAGGTCACCATGTATGGTTTTTGACGCCTCGTCATCATACACCATCATGCCAAATTGGGTGTTGATAGACTTAATAGTCTTCGAGAAAAATCCAACGTTAAAGTTTTAAACGGATACCCGGACACCCGAATCGGGTGAGTACATAGACTCACTTTTGCTTCGCATGCGAGTCAAAAACCTGGATAAATGTAACTGTGAACCCGGATTGGTGACAGAAAAGAAGTCAGATTTGGCTTTGTGACATCTATTCCACCCCCTGATAGTGGGGCAGAGGGTGGGGTTGTGGGACAGCTGCAGCCTGTATGTGAAGATGTTAGGAAGCAAAGTTCGACAATGTGTTCCAATGCTGCAAATGAAGATTAAGGCAGACTGTTATGTCAGTGAAACATCAAGCAATTTATTGTTGTTCCTATGTGACAAGGATGAAAAAATGTTCAACTCTTCAGAGACATCTTCATGAAACAGTGAAAAGGGGGAATGATGGATGATGATGATGGATGATGATGATGATGATGATGATGATGATGATGATGATGATGATGATGATGATGATGATGATGATAATTGTGGAGTTTTACAGCCTATCACTATCAGCCTTTGTTATCCACTGATCACAAAACCATTATTAGAGTTGACTTCGTAAGAGCAGGTCAAGTAAAGATTTCCCTTGTTATTTATCTCTTGCATCTCACGTAGGGAGATGCAGTGGACCAATTCTTACCCCCAGCCAACATGGGGAGAGGAGAAAATGTAGAAACCATCTTTACACTCAAAAACATGAGATACTGGGTGGCTCTACAGCAGAGCTCCACATGTCTGCTTCATTAGTCATACTTTGCAGATCAAGTTGCCTTTATTTGAATGTATTTATGTGCTGATTTTCAGCTCTTTATCATTAGAGAAGACAGCTATTAAAAAGTTTGGAAAAATGACATCAACAGCTTTCAAAAGTCACATCAGGTTGTAAAATTGATAGTGAAAAAGAGTTAACATTTTCAGGACTGTCTTATCTGCCTTCTTTTCATGGAACTTCTTGAACAAAAGGAATATTCACTTCTTGAATACAGTCTGTTCCACTGCAGTATTTGCATTCTCAGGTCTCTTTTGCTACTACTCAATGCATGATTCACATACACACACATACACACTCACTCACACACTCACAGAGCTTGTCTTGTACACAAAAAAATCCGAAGTTTAAGTGCTTACCTGCAAATTATCTCCAACAACACCATCTTCATTACTGCTCTCTGGAGGTTTGGACACCCATTCGTTCAGCCATGATGGTATTAAGAGGTCCTTAACCGTTTTTGTAACTTTCCCAAGAAGAGACTGAAAGTACATAATAGGAGCAAACACAATGAAATGTTCATCCCATCAGGCAGACCTTTGAAAGTGCCTTTACATAAGTAGCTTTATCTTTCGTCAATTAGTGGGAAAATACATACAGCATGCAGAGTAATTAATTGTTATTTCTGTCGCGAAAGCTGATCTTATGAAGTGGATGTTAAATATAGAAGGGGGAAGTGGTTGATTTCAAAATTGAAACAATACTCCTGTCCTGCATTACGGAGTCCACGACGAAGATGCATGTTAAAAAAATTATTAACCGGAATGTCGGCAAGATCAACAACATCGTTGAAGAAACTAGAAAGGCATCGGTTTTCGAATACGATTATTGGTGCAGATCTTATCGTGTATCTGCCGAACCGATAATGAAAAGACGTAATATTCGGTAACATAGAATATAATACAAAACAAACGATTAGAGTTTGTATCATTTCTACAAAGTTTGTGAAACGATGCTATTTTCCCGTCCTCCTATCAACTAGTGACTACACGATAACCACAATTGCCACTTAGCGCCAATTTCTACATCGGAGTCGGCTCGAGTGACGTCGACAACAAAGTCGAACACATTGCCCCAAATGTACATCATTTGATGATGTTACCTATTAATGAATCGAGGTGGATCATCAGTTCGATCGAAAGGACACGTTCAACACACAAAATAGTTCATCTCTCCTGGCTAGGTAAACTAAAGCAGAGTACAAGTAACAATATCGTCTGGCGCTCTACTTTAAATACCGACGGAGGAAGGAGCAAGTGCGGACACTAATTAGTTCAAAATAAAACAATGATACACCGCTCGCTAACTTTGTTTAGTACCGAAGAAAAAGCAGGAGATAAAATTAAAACGTTAATTCGGACAATGACGAGTCGATAATAAGGTAACAATTGCTACTCGCTTCATGCACCGAGATGTCTCTCCCCCCCCTCACGTGTACCGAACCTTACCTTTCGTCTTTCATACGGCTTGACTGAAGGATGACTCCGTTTCTCCCTAATTTTACCACCTCCTTCAGTGGCCATTTTCCTTGCTTCGATGGTTGATTCTCCAATAAGTATATTAGTATATTCCACAAAATTACAATGTAAAGAAACTGTGCAATTGCACAGTGATCACGACTCCATTGCCAAAGATGGCGGCAACATAGCTAATCGGCGATTGGTCCTTTTTCAAATCACATGCTTCCATCCCCTTTGTCAAAGGTCAGTTCCGGTGTGATGTGCCGGTTTCTGAAAGATGGTGGAAATTTAAAGAGAGCACTTGCTGTGGTGTGTAAGGGTGCTTGTATTTTCCTAATTATCTTCATTAGAGTTTTTCTTTTCCGTCAGTTCTCTATTACCACGCGTCATCGGCAATTCACGTCATGTGGATGTGTTTAAATGGGAGTAACTTAAGGCAAGACACGGGTCGAAAAGTTGGGAAAATTTCATATCTGGACGTTTTTGAGATAACATCAGTTTTGAGTAGTTCAAACACTTGCAAATGCTCCCACGTGTTTTTTTCGACCTGTCATTCGATAATTAGTTGAATAAAATGGCTTTTAAAAACATCACTCCTCGTAAAAAACGTTAAAAACGTCATTGATGCATCGTATTTTATGACTTTTGGAAAAATTGTAACTTTCGATCTATTCTACGAAGAGGTTCACGCCCGGTACCGTTGGAAAGCTCGTCTTTTCGATCGAGCACAGCAAGGGAAATCACTCCGCCAACTATAGTGGTCTATTTTTAGTTGATGATTTCAAACAGCGTACACAGGGTTGTTTGCAAACTCACTAGCCAATCATTGAGCTTAGAGAGGGAATTCCACTTGTTTCAACCAATCAGAGACTCCAAAGCGAGGATTCCCTGGCCCACAATGCATCGTAAACATGGCTGCCGCTTCAACGCTAATTCTCTCAGTTAGTTTATGTTTTGCACCAAATCGAATAAATTCGACTTCAATCAAACAATCAGAGAATGCCCATGAGTGAATAAACTCAACATTATGCCGCGACCGAAAAATAGTGGGCGAAGAGAGCAGCTTTCGGCTGCACGCACCTCGAAAATACTTCGCGGTCAAGGTCGAAAGTCTAGTTCTACTTCGTCAACGCCTGCGTTGACAGTGCCATTGCGATCGCTGCCTCCTCGTCCCTCCATCTCAACTGCCTCGATTCCGGAAGAAACTTCAAACACATCGGCATCAAGGAGGAAGATACAGATGATGCAGGCAGAAGCGAAGCAGCCGATTGAAACCGATCATAAGTGGGTCAACGTGCACTTAGATCAGCTGAGTGAACTAATGAACGATGTTCTTTGCCCGAACTGTTTTCGGTCTGGTCTCACCTTCAGCATACTATACGATGAAGACAATGGCTTAGCCAGAAAACTTTGCTTGAAATGTGGAGCCTGTGATGCCAGAAGAATGAAGAAAGCTAATGTGGCAGCCTCTGTTCAGGCATAGCAACAGCGCCTACACTATGTCAGTATGTGGCTTCATGCCTTCAACTCAAGGCATCAGAAGAGGAGGCTTCAGGAGGAAGAAGAAGGGGAAACCTATGGTGCTGGAATGGCAAACTGACTTGTTGTTGACTCATTCACAGCATGTGTCTCTGAAGTTGCCTTTATTGACCTTGGCATTTCCTGTGTAGTAGTAGGGCTGATCCTTTCCTCTTGAGCATGAACTTTTCCATCCCTGCATTTTTTTGTACTCACTGCACAAAAACACTAAAAACTGGAAACTGTAAGTTCAGTTTCATTTTTTTAGCATGTGTAGTCCTGCTGGATGAATGTATGAATAAATGAAACAAGTTTTAGCCATGATGGATAGTTTTAGAAGGACTTATGCATGACTAAAAGTTGTTTTTGCCATTTTCTCAAAATGTGTTTTTTTCATAGAGTTCAAATCAATTAATTACTAAAACTCATCACAGGATGATGATGATGACTTGTAATTTTGCAGGTATGTTACATGTATAATAATTTAAGAACATACAGACACTTTTTGCTGTAAACTGATTATTTGGCCAGATATGATTTTTTTTCTTTGATGTTGAACCTACTTTATCTGCAATTCGGATATTGATGTGGAAGCAATAAGTACAATTTTTTTACTTTTTGCATTACAAACATAATCTTCTGTACATTTAAAGATAAAGAGTGTACAATTTTAATGCAAAAAGAATTTTCAAGAAATATCAAGTAGTTAAGAAGTTATAGAAATTTAAAAAGATACAGAAATTTGCATATTTTTGCATGTGAGGACTTAAGTCACTGCAGAATCTCAAATGAACTGATGTCAGTGAAACTGAGTGATGGACAGTCCAACCGAAGGAAATAACGTGCCTGTTACGTTTAGGTCGTGACAGTGCCCGTGCCTGTCCAACTAAAATGAGCGCGAATGAGACATTCCCGTTCCTCTTGGAGCTCTTGGCTCATCGGATTTTTATAAGCCAGGCCCATCAGGATTAGTCGGTGGAGGCCAGATGGCGGTAGCTTTATAAACCTTTATTCAAAATAGCACCGAAACGCGTACAATAAAAGGTTTGAGCAGCAGTCGAAAGGCGAAAGGGACGCTAGAAAGAGTTCTAACACCGAAACGCGTACAATCAAAGTTTGAGCGGCAGTCGAAACGCGTACAATCGAAAATTTGAGCAGCAGTCGAATGGCGAAAGGAACGCTAGAAAGGGTTCTGTCAAAGAGTTCTGGGATCACAGGGCAGCCGTCGTGTTGCAGATGACCGAATAAATAAACACGAACAGTGTGGAGCAGTTACACTGAAAAGTGCGGTGGTCACTGGCTCTAGGCCTGTGGAACCCGCAGTCTCTCTCCGCAGTCATCTCGTGATCTGGATGAGGCAAGGACACAGAAGGCATTGCCTCGGAGGATAGCCATCCCGATTCGTTGTTTGAGTACTCGTACTCGTACGTAGTCACGGTAGTGCGATGGCCCGTGGTAAATCTGGCTGTAGGGCCTATACCTCTGTGCTGACTCACACCAAAGACCCTCACACTAGGTGATAAGCTCGAATTATCAAACTATCCTAATCCACTAACACCAGGCTTTGATGAAGAAAATTATTGTTCGAAATGTTCATATTCATTGTGTACATGATTGCTTTACAGACATTTTCTTTTACTTTGATGGTCGTGTTTACTTATTGTCACGTATTTACGTTCTCTGAAAGGCTGCCACCGCCTGTGACATTAGGAATAACTCTCTCTCTCTCTCTCTCTCTCTCTCTCTCTCTCTCTCTCTCTCTCTCTCTCTCTCTCTCAAATTTCATCCTTGATAAATAAAGAATCTCTCTCTCTCTCTCTCTCTCTCTCTCTCTCTCTCTCTCTCTCTCTCTCTCTCTCTCTCTCTCTCTGCCCTCACCTCTGAACCACGCTATACATGGGCATGCAAGCATGAAAGATGAAAGATAAGCCGACAGGGAGGCAAGCAGGCGGTCCGATGGGCAAAGGGATTAACAGTTCAAAAGTTCACGAGAGAGATAGCAGTCAACTCACACAGTACCGCTGGATGTCAAGGCAATGACGCTTGAAGTGACTGATGAGGCCTCGTGCCGAAGTAATGCTCTCAGCTGTAACCCAACAACGCTTCATCTGGAGCAACAGCGCTGACATACACATAATTATACATGTACGAAACCTGAAGAGAGGTCACGAAACTTTATATGATGATGTCACGATAGAAGCTAGGAGGATGCTGGCTGTCCAGACTTGCGCCACGTACCCAACATGCATCAGCAACTGGTGAACCATGGAGGAAGATCACAGGGCCAGAAAAGGCACGTGTCGCTGCTATAGTTCATCTTGATGCCGTTATTGAAAATGCATACATATTTCCTTTTCGCCATGAGGACACAGGCTCTGAGTATATGTACACGTATTCGATCATAAAGAATCGTGTATCAATCTTGCGATGCTTTAGGGTTCTTTCTTTCATTTTCTTTCTTTCTTTCTTTCTTTCTTTCTTTCTTCACAACTTGATTACATGACTAAAGTTATGGCAAAAACATGCTTTGATGCGACTTATTTCCCAAAGCTGGTTCCAAACCTACTGAAGTAAAACTGAGTCAGAATTAGCGTTTAAATCTGCTGACTGGTAAATCGGTAAGTTGCAACACAAACACTTCTCTGTTTGTGGAATACATACAACTTCATATGAATGGAAGGCTTCAGCATAAATTCCCAAGTAATTCCTTCTGATAACACTGTAATTCTTTAGATATACACACTTCCACGAAAGGGAAATGACAGTCCGTATAACTAATCTACTACACCCACCAAACGAACCAAAGCAGATAAGCGGACGGAGGAGAGGGAAGGAAAGGGGAGAGGTAGAGATCAACAGAGACAAAGTGGAAAGAGGGCGGGAGGGAGGGGGGGGGGGGGGGGGGGGAGGTAGGTAGGGAAGGGGGGTCGGGGTCTGGGGGTAGGGGAGGGCGGGGGGTTGGAGGTAATTGTTGAGGGGAAAGACCAGAAGCAGACAGACTAACGGAAGTGCCTACAGACAGGTAGGCATAAGTCTTTACACAGTGAGATTTACACAGACAGAAACTGACGCAACCACATTACTCTACACTGAGAGGCACACCATCGGATTGACAGACGCACACGCACGCACGCGCGCGCGCACACACACACACACACACACACACACACACACACACATGCACACACACGGACGGAAAATCGGGGAAATATTTCTTGTTTCCATCGGGATTAGGTATGGCAACTGTATTTTCGTACTCTATTCTACCGGTATGCACAACTATTAAAATGGTCAACTATTCAATAACTCCTGGTTTTCTTCATATTTCGGGTTGTGTTGTTATAACAAAATCCTACGGTATTTAGATATCAGTCACATACATGTACTCAGCACAAGCCGGTTGGACGGATGGATCATAATTATGTTATAAAAGTAAGAAATACTGCAATGTGCATTAATGACGAGAGACGTGATACTGATAGAGTATCCAGTTTATCATAAACATATTTAATGTCAATGGATGTTTAGATGCTGACTTCAAACGTTCTCGTCAAAAGGAGCAATCAATCAAAATTCCATATCCTCACATTACAAACTGTTACAGCTGTGTAGATAATCTGCGGTTGTTCAATACAGATCGAAATCCCTTAGGCTTCTTTTGCTCTTGTTATAAAGTGCTTTTCGACCTTATACGCAGCTACTATATGTGACGGTGAAGCGTTTGATAGCTAAAGAGGAGTGTACATTGCGTTCGTGCTTTACATCCAAAAGCAATTAATGGACGTATCGTTTGAAAACACACATAAAACAAGTTGCAATTAAGTCTCGCCTATTTTGTACCAAATTTCGTCAGGAAATTCTATCTTTCTCGAGACATTTCTAACAAACCTCTCTCGTTCTTGCTATCGGGTAACTCGTGCCATTTTCGCAACATTTCAACTAATTGATAAAGCACTATATTTTCGGCAATAATTAATACGTTGGGACGCCTTGAACGTTAATGTGAAAGCTTGGGTGTACGTATAGGTGCCCGTAGGTGTTAGTAGATGCACATGGTTGTCGTGGGTATACATGAATGTAGGTGGGTGCACGCAGGTGTAAGTGGGTGTATGTAGGTGTGCGAAAGTGCACATGAGTGTACCTAGGTGTACGTAGGTATACATAGATGTTTGCGAATGTAAGTATATCTGCCTATATACTGAGATGGATGTGGGTGTAGTAGGTGTGCGTAAGTGTACGTGGATGTAGGCCTACGTAGCTGTAAGAAGGTGTACACAGGTCTTCGTGAGTATACGTATTTATACGTGGGTGTACGTGAATGTGTGTATGCGTACATACGTTCGTAAGTAGGTGTGCGTGGGTATACGCCAGTGTACGTGGATGTATGTAACTGTACGTGGGTGTACGTAAGTGTACGCACGTGCACGTGAGTCTACATAGGTGTACGTGGGTGTAAATGTGTGTACGTGAATGTATACGTAGGTTTACGTGGGTGTGCGTATGTGTTGTACGTGTTGTACGTAGGTGTACGTGGGTGTGCTTATGTGTTGTACGTGGGTGTAGGTAGGTGTACATAGATGTACGTGGATGTACGTAACTGTACATAGGTGTACGTGGATATTGTGCTTATGTTGTACGTGGGTGTACGTAGGTGTACATAGATCCTGTACGTAACTGTGAGTGTACGTGGGCACTGTGCTTATGTGTTGTACGTGGGTGTACGTAGGTGTACCTAGCAGTACGTGGATGTGCGAGGGTGTACGTGACTGTTCGTGGAGTGTACGTGGGCGTACGCATGGTCGACCACCACCACACAGAGCGTGTGTGTGCACAGCGGGGGCTGGGGAGGGCTGGCTTGGAGTAGCGGCGCGCTGCAGGACGTGGCTTTTCTCCCTGGCGCGCCCGACTTCAAACATGCGGTTTGTTTGCGGTTTGTTCCCCGAATACAGAGCGCTTGCGTGCGCTCGTAGCGAGGCGAAGACCCCTCCGAAAATTTCCATTTCTCCTGCCGAGCGCCTTTCAGAGGACGGTGATAAATAGCGGGATGTGGCATGAGACCCGTGCACACTTCTTTCTCGCCAGGAACCTATACGTTTAATTACTCTCCATGGATCATCCATTGTGTGTACATGTACACGTACATATGTATTTATGCTTGTGTGCGTGCGTGCGTGCGTGCGGGCGTGCGTGCGTGCGAGTGTCTGTCTGTGAGTGTGCGTGTGTGTGAGCGCGCTCGCAAATGCATGTATATATATATATATATATATATATATATATATATATATATATATATATATATATATATATATATATATATATGTATGTTAATGTCTGCGTTGACGTCGTTGCATGTGTGTTTGAATGCATGTATGCATAGTGTGTGTGTGTGTGTGTGTGTGTGTGTGTGTGTGTGTGTATGTGTGTGTGTGTATGTGTGTGTGTGTGTGTAAGAGAGAGAGAGAGAGAGAGAGAGAGAGAGAGAGAGAGAGAGAGAGAGAGAGAGAGAGAGAGAGAGAGAGAGAGAGAGAGAGAATGTGCACGCGTATGTGTGTCTGTGTTCGCGTGTGTGTGCATGTATGTGCGTGTGTATGTGCGTATGTATGTGTGTGTGTGCGTGCGAGAGAGAGAGAGAGAGAGAGAGAGAGAGAGAGAGAGAGAGAGAGAGAGAGAGTCGTGAATTTGTTTCAAAAGGTCATTACCCTAAGGTTGGTCGCCTGTGCATGACTGTCTAATTTTTTTGTGTTTGACAAAGGAGAAGAAAATCGAAGGTACGACATGTTGCAGAAGAAACTACTGCTGGAAGGCAGTACATTCAGGGGAAGCAACTCTAGCATGGACATCGAGTTGCGTCCCTTGTTCTGAACGCGGGTTTGCAATTCTCGTAACGTTTAAATCTTTCTTTCTTCTTTGCTTACCTCGGGGTTGGTTTGTTTTTAGGGGGCGGGGAGGGGGACTGAGAGGGGCTGGGAGGAGCGGGGGGGGGGGGGATAGTGGTGTAGAAGGCTCTACCCAGAAAAGATCATCACTCCGAGTCACATGCAAATTGCAATGAAGACAAATCCTGTAGCGCGTGGGAACAGTACTACTATATTACTAACAAATATCTGCAAGTTGAAATTAAACACTAAAAGCACATACCTACCATACAAAGTATCAGGCATGTGAAACTGACATACAGCAGAGCACGTAGATCTATAGACAGACCTTGAGGCGCTTGAAAATGCAAGTGACCATACACTGCAGATTGCAAATAAATTTCCAACTGTTAAAATAAAGTCATGCACAACAAAATCAGTCGATTGTCACTTGTTGTCATTTCAACAAGACAGTGACCAAAGGTGGACAGAGTTCAATTTGTCGAATATGATTTTTTTCATCTTTTTTATAGCTTCGACAGTCTCGTATTTATCATATGTGATCTCTAAATTAAATGTAAGGAAGGGAAAAAAAGTCATGATGTCGGTAATTCGACCGACCCTATTTTCCCCTGCCAACCCTGTTCTTTTTCGACTGTGAAAAGAAAAAACAAAATGTTAAATCAACAGTGGGCGGTCCTATCTTCCATGTGAGCATTATTTAAGTGGGTTGAAAAGTTTAATTAAAGCAAATGCATATTGAATCTACTGTATACATAGTAGATAAGTTGGAAGGGAAGGGTGTAAGACGTGCCAAAGCAAAAACAAAACAAGAAGGGCAAAGCCCATACGACTCACATGCTTGACCTTGACCTTTACTTGACATTGATCTTTATATGACCTTGACCTTCAAGGTCAAGGTCAAACAACTAAACCCAGCAATGACATCATACACTAAGAACTGCTTTACACATTTTTCCTACCAAAATACATGTGAACTTGACCCAAGGTCAAGGTCATCCAAGGTCATGCAACACAAAGCTGTTAATTCAAGACATAGGAAGCACAATGGTGCTTATTGGCACTTTCTACCATGAGATATGGTCACTTTTAGTGGTTCACTACCCCATTTTGGTCACATTTCATAAGGGTCAAAGTGACCTTGACCTTGATGATATGTGACCAAATGTGTCTCATGATGAAAATATAACATGTGTACTACAATGTTATGAAGTTTGGAAGAGTTATCTTCCATAGTTCATGGTCAAGGTAACTTCAAAATATGTATACAATCCAACTTTAAAGAGCTCCTGTGACCTTGACCTTGAAGCAAGGTCAAGTCACTATGTATGTTTTTTGACGCCTTGTCATCCTACACCATCATGCCAAATTGGGCGTTGATAGACTTAATAGTCTCCGAGAAAAATCCAACGTTAAAGTTTTTTACGGATTACAGGACGCCCGGACGCCCGGTCTGCCCGGACGCCCGGACGGACGCCCGGACACCCGGACGGACGACACGGGTGACCTAGTATGAAAGTATAACATGTGTACTACAATGTTATGAAGTTTGGAAGAGTTATCTTCCATAGTTCAGGGTCAAGGTCACTTCAAAATATGTATACAATTCAACTTTGAAGACCTCCTGTGACCTTGACCTTGAAGCAATGTCAATCAAACTGGTATCGAAAGATAGGGATTCCTTTGCCCTATACACCATATATAGATCAGGTATCCAATCTCAAAAACTTCAGAGAAAATTGGGAAAATGTGAAAAATGGCTGTTTTTTAGACAACATTTACGGCCCCTGCGACCTTGACCTTGAAGCAAGGTCCAGTCACTATGTATGCTTATTGACGCCTTGTCATCATACACCATCATGCCAAATTGGGTGTTGATAGACTTAATAGTCTCCGAGAAAAATCCAACGTTAAAGTTTTTCACGGACGCCCGGACGCCCGGACGCCCGGACGGACGACACGGGAGAGTACATAGACTCACTTTTGCTTCGCATGTGAGTCAAAAACGTATTTACAGGAACTTCCCTTCCCTTCCAATTTACTACAATATATACAGTTCCTGGCAGCCCATCCCCCCCCCCCCCCCCCCACCCACCCACCCCCCACCCCCACCCCTGCAGTGCTCTCCCTTCTTGCATGAGTACACGGTCAGCCCCTCAGCCTCTACTCGCTTGTTGAAACCATGTCTTAGAAAGGCGGAGATAGGCATACATGCTTTGGAGTTGAACGATGTGTGAAGCGCGGTGCCGAGGTTCTATGTCTGGGACGCAAAGAATCTGGGTTCATTTGAATTACTGTGTGCATATCTACACGCACACACCTACCCTGGTCTATCACAAAAAAGATGTCATAAGGGGAAAAACAATTTAACTGAAATATCTTGTATCGTGTCTAAAAGGGGGGCGGGGAACAACGTACGATAGAAAAAATATACTAGTCACCCAGCAAGGCCTTGATCTCCTCTCTCTTAACGTATCCCTCGTCTTCCCATCCTTCTTCTCTCTCTCCCTCGTCCCCCTACGGTCTTGATCTTTCCCACCCCTTCTTCTCTCCTTCTGTCCTCTCGTCTACCTTAGTCATCAGGTCCCCCTCGCGCCTCCTGCCATCCTTCTCCCCCCCTTCTTCTCTCATCCTCTGTTCTTCACCTGCTGGGTGATCTTTTAACTCCTCGCGCCCCTGTCTTCTTCCCCTTTCTTCTTCTCTCTCGTCTCCATCCACCGTTTGCTTCTTCTCTCTTCCGCCGAAGACCCTGGGCTCCGCCTCTTCTGTCCTCCCCTTCTTCTCTGTCGCTCTCGTCAATTCTTCCCGCTCTTCCTTCCCCTTCTACCCTTCCCCCCTTTCTTCCCCCCTCTTCACTCCACCTTTTTTTTCCCTTCCCCCCCCCCCACTCTCTTCTTTTTTCTTTCTCTGCCCTCCTCCCTTCCCCCCCCCTTTTCTTAACTTATTTCTCTTTCCTCATCTTGTTTCCCCCTTTCTCCTCTCCCCCGTATTACCCCCCCCCTCCCGCT
>JAWQFJ010032597.1:0-17500 GCA_034096865.1 Theodoxus fluviatilis
TGTGATGGGGGGTGGAGGCAAGGCTTGATGATACAAGGGCCCAGGCATGAGACAAAATAGCTGCTGCTTTCCACAACTTCATTGTTATCCATGGGTATAGGAGCTGCTGGCTGGTCCCAGGCCTGATGATAATGGCCTAGACCAAATCCAAGACCATGGTGGCAGTGGTCTCTCCCCCAGATGGGATGGGGGTCTCTCTCAACCTGCCCACAGTCCCTCCTTATCAAAGAGATGCGTGGAACTCAGGGCAGCCAGGCTTGGATCGGAGGTAGCGGATCTCAGCCTGTCTCTGGGTTGTGTTTTCCTAATGATAGAAAAAGGCTCATTGCTGCCTTATACTTACTCGAAATTATTCACACCAAGTGTTGCCTCGATAGGCATAACAAAGTCAACCCAATGAATATTCACCATTGCAATCAGATACATGTCTTAATTTAGAGAAAGCATCAAATTTGTCTCTTGTTTCTAACAATTTAGGCATAACACGAGAGAAGGACAGGAGGGAACTGTCAGCGGTCACGACCATCCTGGACTGATAAGCTACATAGTAGGCTGGTCTTATGCAATGTCTTGGGGGTGGGGGGGGGGGGGGAAAAACGTGAGTCGTAGTCGTCACTCCAGATACTTTAACTGGGGGGGACAGGGGAGGAGAGTGAGAATCCATGTAAAGACTTCAGGCTTCACTTCACCCGGTCACATTAGATTCTCTCTATTGCTGCTGTTAAGATTTGTAGACAAAATTCAGCAGAAGATACACTGGGAAAAGGCTGTTTGAATGAAAAATTAAATGGATTGAAATCCAGTTGTAGATCCTTTTTTTCTCTTTGAAAATGTTAAAAGTTGTTGGTTCCAATCCCAGTGTGGTGATGAGTTCAGTTATGCTGGGATGATGGGTGCCTGTGTGTGGCTTGGGACTTCTTGCATTGTGCTGTGGGCCTCCACTGCTTGGGACTTGTCTTGCCATTGTCTGTGGCCTCCCACTGGCTTGGCTTGGGACTTGCCTTGCCATTGTCTGTGGCCTCCCACTGGCTTGGGACTTGCCTTGCCATTGTCTGTGGCCTCCCACTGGCTTGGGACTTGCCTTGCCATTGTCTGTGGCCTCCCACTGGCTTGGGACTTGCCTTGCCATTGTCTGTGGCCTCCCACTGGCTTGGCTTGGGACTTGCCTTGCCATTGTCTGTGGCCTCCCACTGGCTTGGCTTGGGACTTGCTTGCCATTGTCTGTGGCCTCCCACTGGCTTGGGACTTGCCTTGCCATTGTCTGTGGCCTCCCACTGGCTTGGCTTGGGACTTGCCTTGCCATTGTCTGTGGCCTCCCACTGGCTTGGCTTGGGACTTGCCTTGCCATTGTCTGTGGCCTCCCACTGGCTTGGGACTTGCCTTGCCATTGTCTGTGGCCTCCCACTGGCTTGGCTTGGGACTTGCCTTGCCATTGTCTGTGGCCTCCCACTGGCTTGGCTTGGGACTTGCCTTGCCATTGTCTGTGGCCTCCCACTGGCTTGGGACTTGCCTTGCCAGTGTCTGTGGCCTCCCACTGGCTTGGCTTGGGACTTGCCTTGCCATTGTCTGTGGCCTCCCACTGGCTTGGCTTGGGACTTGCCTTGCCATTGTCTGTGGCCTCCCACTGGCTTGGCTTGGGACTTGCCTTGCCATTGTCTGTGGCCTCCCACTGGCTTGAGACTTGTCTTGCCATTGTCTGTGGCCTCCCACTGGCTTGGCTTGGGACTTGCCTTGCCATTGTCTGTTTCCTCCCACTGGCTTGGGACTTGCCTTGCCATTGTCTGTGGCCTCCCACTGGCTTGGGACTTGCCTTGCCATTGTCTGTGGCCTCCCACTGGCTTGGGACTTGTCTTGCCGTTGTCTGTGGCCTCCCACTGGCTTGGGACTTGCCTTGCCGTTGTCTGTGGCCTCCCACTGGCTTGGGACTTGTCTTGCCATTGTCTGTGGCCTCCCACTGGCTTGGGACTTGCCTTGCCATTGTCTGTGGCCTCCCACTGGCTTGGCTTGGGACTTGTCTTGCCATTGTCTGTGGCCTCCCACTGGCTTGGGACTTGCCTTGCCGTTGTCTGTGGCCTCCCACTGGCTTGAGACTTGTCTTGCCGTTGTCTGTGGCCTCCCACTGGCTTGGCTTGGGACTTGTCTTGCCATTGTCTGTGGCCTCCCACTGGCTTGGGACTTGCCTTGCCGTTGTCTGTGGCCTCCCACTGGCTTGGCTTGGGACTTGCCTTGCCATTGTCTGTGGCCTCCCACTGGCTTGAGACTTGTCTTGCCATTGTCTGTGGCCTCCCACTGTCTTGGCTTGGGACTTGCCTTGCCATTGTCTGTTTCCTCCCACTGGCTTGGCATTTGCTTGGGACTTGTCTTGCCATTGTCTGTGGCCTCCCACTGGCTTGGGACTTGCCTTGCCATTGTCTGTGGCCTCCCACTGGCTTGGCTTGGGACTTGCCTTGCCATTGTCTGTGGCCTCCCACTGGCTTGGCTTGGGACTTGCCTTGCCATTGTCTGTGGCCTCCCACTGGCTTGGGACTTGCCTTGCCATTGTCTGTGGCCTCCCACTGGCTTGGCTTGGGACTTGCCTTGCCATTGTCTGTGGCCTCCCACTGGCTTGGCTTGGGACTTGCCTTGCCATTGTCTGTGGCCTCCCACTGCTTGGCTTGGGACTTGCCTTGCCATTGTCTGTGGCCTCCCACTGGCTTGGCTTGGGACTTGCCTTGCCATTGTCTGTGGCCTCCCACTGGCTTGGCTTGGGACTTGCCTTGCCATTGTCTGTGGCCTCCCACTGGCTTGGCTTGGGACTTGCCTTGCCATTGTCTGTGGCCTCCCACTGGCTTGGGACTTGCCTTGCCATTGTCTGTGGCCTCCCACTGGCTTGGCTTGGGACTTGCCTTGCCATTGTCTGTGGCCTCCCACTGGCTTGGCTTGGGACTTGCCTTGCCATTGTCTGTGGCCTCCCACTGGCTTGGGACTTGCCTTGCCATTGTCTGTGGCCTCCCACTGGCTTGGGTTGGACTTGCCTTGCCATTGTCTGTGGCCTCCCACTGGCTTGGGACTTGCCTTGCCATTGTCTGTGGCCTCCCACTGGCTGGCTTGGGACTTGCCTTGCCATTGTCTGTGGCCTCCCACTGGCTTGGGACTTGCCTTGCCATTGTCTGTGGCCTCCCACTGGCTTGGCTTGGGACTTGCCTTGCCATTGTCTGTGGCCTCCCACTGGCTTGGGACTTGCCTTGCCATTGTCTGTGGCCTCCCACTGGCTTGGGACTTGCCTTGCCATTGTCTGTGGCCTCCCACTGGCTTGGCTTGGGACTTGCCTTGCCATTGTCTGTGGCCTCCCACTGGCTTGGGACTTGCCTTGCCATTGTCTGTGGCCTCCCACTGGCTTGGCTTGGGACTTGCCTTGCCATTGTCTGTGGCCTCCCACTGGCTTGGGACTTGCCTTGCCATTGTCTGTGGCCTCCCACTGGCTTGGCTTGGGACTTGCCTTGCCATTGTCTGTGGCCTCCCACTGGCTTGGCTTGGGACTTGCCTTGCCATTGTCTGTGGCCTCCCACTGGCTTGGCTTGGGACTTGCCTTGCCATTGTCTGTGGCCTCCCACTGGCTTGGCTTGGGACTTGCCTTGCCATTGTCTGTGGCCTCCCACTGGCTTGGCTTGGGACTTGCCTTGCCATTGTCTGTGGCCTCCCACTGGCTTGGGACTTGTCTTGCCATTGTCTGTGGCCTCCCACTGGCTTGGCGTTTGCTTGGGGAACTCTGGCATTTAGACAGCAGGGGCCCCGCCCATAGTTTCTTTCTGCTTAGCCTGAAACAGACTCCCCACCCTCTACCCCTTCCTTCAGAAGGCTGATAGGCTGTAAAACACCATCCATCCCTCCATCCCTTCCTCCATGAATCAAGTGTGGGATTATGCAAGGAGAGAAAGTGGTCTGGTCCCCAGACCCTCTGTTGTATCCAGTGTCTGATTTTCTTGGTTGCTGCCTCTGTCCTGTCTTGCCTGTAAAACTGTTCATCGGTGAGACCTATTTCACACTGTGTTATCCATAGATCTCTTTCTGTCATCTCTGAAATGCTCTTTATCAACAAGGGCTTCTGTGGGAAATTACTTCACTGAGTTAATCATTCTCTTTCTCATCACCCACGAACAACTCTGTTGTAGAGACTGAAGTAGGAACTTAAGTATTCACAGGATGATGTTTTGTATTATCATGCCAAATTTACAAATTTTGCAATTTGCCTTCCATGCTTTGATCTTTGTATTTTCATCCAACAGTAGGAATCCTGTCAAAGAGCCTTTCAGAACTCTCGAGAGATTTTTAGTTCAAGTCTTGTGGTGTGCAGTGTTTATACAGTTTTGCTCCTTTGATATGAAGACATTTTGTTAATCACTCTTTTCCTTTTTACTGTGTTACTTGAAAAAAAAAAATCGGCACAACTGTCAAGGGGTCATGATGTGTGAGAATGGATTAGGAATTTGAATTAGTTTGCAGATTGAAGAATACTGTATTCTACACAAGAATAATTATGCTAATTGACAACTTTACTGCTTGGAACTTCTTGAAAACATACTTGATAAGACAAGCAGCACAAAGTGGGAATCAAAAAAGAGAAACACAAGATGGCTCAGCTTTGGCTAAACTAAAGATATTAGTGTTTTTAAATCTACACTAAGTACACTTTATCCATAGGCTTGTGGCAAGAGTTATTTTCATCTCCATCCAGAGATATTTTCTTCACCTTGTATGACGCAGGATGGTTTTTGTGACAAAAAGAAAACTGAACACTGTCAACCTGCATGAGTGGAACATGCTTCACTTTTGACATTTTACCTGGCTGGCGGAAGGTATCTCCACAGAAGTAAACAAAAGGCTGTCATTTGCTCTTTGGGAGAAAGTTGACTTTTGATCTATTGTTGTATGTGTAGCTAGTTTTGAACATCATACATTCTCTCCATATCTCTCTCTCTCTCTCTCTCTCTCTCTCTCTCTCTCTCTCTCCTCTCCTCCCTCCCCCCTCCCCCCCCCCCCCCCCCCCCCCCCCCCCCCCCCCCTTGCAGTATGTCATGAATTGGTTTTTCAATTCAGAGCCTTGCTGAGGATAGACAATTAGAAAAAACTTTTTTTCCCATTGTACCTGTAGTATTTGCCAAGTGTAATGGCTGCCACCAGCTCATGGACAGAAACCTCATGTTCACTGTGCTGCAACTTCTACTCTGCCCTGAAATCCACCCTTAAGCTCAACTTGCACATGCATGCCAATTGCTGAGAACCACCTGACAAGCATTGGTTCTTCTCCTCAAAGGAAGGGGTTTCTTTGATCAGGTTGGGCCCCAACTGTTTGGACAGATGGAGAGCTGTCTGAGCGTGGAGAGAAAACCTGATGCTTGGTGGGCAAGGGGAGAAAGAGAGAGCCTGGGTGTGAGGGGTTGGGGTGGGATTCACACACACACACACACACACACACACACACACACACACACACACACACACACACACACACACACACACACACACACACACACACACACACACACACTTGCAGAGTTGGGAGGGAGGGAGACACACACACATGCCCACACACTTACACACACATACAGACACACATACAGACACACACACACACACACACGCCCACACACTCAGATGGAAAGACAGACACAAGACCTGTTACAGATACACACACACAAACACACACACACACACACACACACACACACACACACACACACACAAAGTTGGGAGGGATGGGGAGAGAGACACACACACTCATACTCACCACACAGACATGCACGCGGGCGAGCACACACACACACACACACACACACACTCAGTCAGATGGAAAGACAGACAAAAGACCTGTTACAGATACATATGTACACACACACAAACACACACACACACACACACACACAGAGTTGAGAGGAGGAGAGAGACACAGACAGACAGACAAAGAGACGCACGCGCGCACACACACACACACACACACACACACACAGATTTCGTCTTGGTCCTCAGTTTCCTGGGTAAGTGGAAGTGGTAGGTCAGCTGCACTGGCAAGTAGGGGAGGCCCCTGTCGCTCTCTATTGATACAGTTTTTCAATCAATGACTCAATCTCCTTTCACATGCAGATGGATCATGTGGCTGCCTGGCTGGCCACCTCATAAGGCACTGGGTTGTTCAGCCACAGAGCAGGCAAGGGTAGCTTTAGACATTTCTGTGACTGTTGCACAGCCCTGGGCTTGCATGGGGGTGTATTGTTGGAGGCAGCATTGTTGACAGTAGCCATGGAGATGGTCACTGGAGTAAGAAATTGACATGCTGTCTTGTTGTTGCATTCAGTGTCGCAGAGAGCATGCTGCGGGAGTGAAGAGATAGAGAGAGAGAGAGAGAGAGAGAGAGAGAGACAGACAGACAGACAGACAGACAGACAGACAGACAGACAGACAGACAGACAGAGAGAGAGAGAGAGAGAGAGAGAGAGAGAGAGAGAGAGAGAGAGAGAGAGAGAGAGAGAGAGAGAGAGAGAGAGTAGGAAAAATCGGGTAATACATGTATGTAGAATGATACACTTATGAGTGCTCATGCATTTAGTTCTGTGCATGAGATGAAGGCATGCATTCATCTACATGTATACACATGTGCACTCACAGAAGCACACACATGCACACTTACTCCACTATTAAGGATGCTGCAGTCTGTGGAATTTGACAGGCAAAAAGTGATGTCTGAGAGGCCATTGTTATTGCTAGCTGTGAAGATGAAGACAAAACTGGTGGTAAGGTTGAATAATGGGGGGGGGGGGCTTGAGGCTTGAAGGTAGAGGGGCACAGGTATAAGACAAGCCTTAGCAGCTTTCCACAACTTTATTTACCAATAGGTACAGGAGCTCCTGGCTGGTCCAGGCCTGATGATAATGGCCTAGACCAACCCAAGACTGAGGTGGCAGTGGTCTCTCTGGTCTTGTGTGCAGTTCCCCCTTAACAAGGGAATTACAGGGACCTCATAGTCCTTGGCCAGGGTGTGAATTATTTCCCAGATCCTAAACCTTGTTCCTGGGTTAGTGCTTCAAATTGGCAGAAAAGAGAGATTACTTAATTTAATTTGCATTGAAATTACTTCTGACAAATGTTGTCTCATTCAGCATAACACAGTCTATTTAATGAATCACATGCCGTTGCAAGTATCTGTCTTACTTGAGGGAAAACACCAGATTTATAGTCCAAATGTTACAATTGGGATGCTAGTGTTGGGAATTGTTCACCTAAGCCTTGGGTCATGCTAATCTAACAAGTGACTGACAGGGCAGCTCTACCATCTATCAGACCACAGCAGGGAGGAGTCCCTGGGGGGGGGGGGGGGGGGGGTGGGGGGGGGGTGAGAGAGGTCAGATTTGGGGTGGGGTGGGGGGGGGAGGGTTGATAGGTGCACCTTATCACAATGCAGGTAGGGTTCTTGACATGTATGCTGAAATGGTATGCACACATGGGATGAGGGTGATAGTTTTCTATGTAGACTCAGTAAAGGGTTTGGGATGTTAATTTGAATTTGAAGAAGCAAAGGTGTTGACTGTACTTGGGAGGTAGCATCGGAAAAGTCAGTCACAGCACACACTGACACAGTACTAAGTACTTAAAATGGAACAATAGAAGCCAGGGTCTGGGGGTTATTGGGGGATTGTAGGCACATGTGCTGCTATGATGGAGTGGGAGAATGTTTAATAATTAATTAGGGGTGAGGGGGTGGGCCTTGATGATGGTGGTAGAGTGCCCTCTTTAGAGAATGGAAACTGCCTGCACTGCATGCCACCCTTCTCACCAGTGTATCCCAGCCTGCCTAGGCTTGGGTGAGGACAGACTCAGCTGTCTGACTCCTAGTGGCCTGGCTGTGAGGCCTGGAATGGCTTAGCTAATTGCTGAACTAATTGTGAAAGGTGAGTATTGTCTGAGTGGTGTAGGGGTGGCTGGGTTGTGAGCCCTCTGCTAGGATCAGTGCATCCATGGCTGCACCTGTGCTGTCACTTTAGTTTGCTGAAGCTGATTTGTCAGAGGTAAAGTCGGTGTTTTCTAGTTGTTGGAGTAACATGCCAGGGGAGCAAAGAATGCATTCACCGGTGCATATATATACACACACATATACACACTTGTCTTTCTTCATTCTCCACGATGTGCTTAGATCATTAGTGCCTCAAGGATCCTTGCCTGAAAGAATGCCTGCATGCTGTGCAATGACAGCCTTCTTCATGTTCAGGGCCGAGGTGACCTGGGAGAAATCAATGGCCATGTCTGTGGAGCAGTTCTGGCAGAAGCAGGCTCACTTGCAGTCTCTGATGCGGCAGATTCACTGGGGCAAGCACTATGGGTGCTGACTCAGTCTATTTCCAGCTTTGCCTGTGAGAAGGGGATGAGAGCAACTGGGGCTTGTTAGGCCTCCATGCTAATGACAGGACCTCTGAAATGGCTGGGCATGGGCAGAAAGCTCAGTCCTGGCTGAAGTCAAACACCATCCCAAGGAAGGAGAGGTTGACCTACCTTAGGTTTTTCTGTGCCAAGATGATAGAACCTCTAATGAAAATAAAAGCATGTTCTTATGGATTTTCTCATGTTTTCCCCGAGCATAAAATCAGTGAATGGGTAGAATGGTGTTTGTGATGTTTTGAGTGTGTGTGTGTGTGTGTGTGTGTGTGTGCATGCGCTCATGTGTGTGTGTGCATGTGCATATGTGCATGTGAATTTAAGCAGAGACCAAAATGGGTGGGTGGATGGGGATTGGGGGTAGGGGGAAGAGAGAAAATGGAAACAGAACCCAGGTTGATTGAATCAGGCGATGAGTTGCCTGTCAGTGGAAAATGTCAGTGGGGTGATGCCCAGTCATCAAAAGCCTCTACCCTGATAAAGTGGCAGACCCTACTTATTGCATCATCAGTGTTGTTATGGCCTCATTGTACCCCGGTAATGACCAACATCTGGGGCATTTCTGTTGTGCTGTTGACCTGACAGTACACTATTTGAGATAACAATGTCTATCAGAGAGATATTAGAGCATGCATTTCTTTCTTATCTGGCTGGCATACTATGACAGGAATTTTTAGCACATGTTAGTGGTGTGATTGCATCACTGTTTACATAAGGTCAGCTTGCCATATCATGTTTGGACTTTGATATCACCAAAAACGGCCACCACGCAAGAGTTTAATCTGATGTTCAACGTGGAATTATTTGGCATGGCAATGGTCTCTGTGGACGTGTGAAACTCTGGTCACATAGCATTTGTCATCACCAGAAACAGGTATATCTTGTTTACTTCATTGCTTATACAAAATTTAGCAATACAAAATCAAAGTAGATCAAGTGACCGTGGTAATATCAAATCAAGGAAAAACAAACTGTATTGAATTAATACTTTCGCTGGTGGTTGCTCATTCCCAAAGAGAAAGCAACAAGACCCTCTGTAAATGAGCAGTAAAAGTATCGAATTAATTTTGTTTTTCCATGATACAAATTCAAAATTATCTGAAAGACTAAATTTTATGAAGGTTATGTATGCCTGCAGCACTTTTGAAATCAAAGATAGCATATTTTACCCTCCAATGATAATGTTTGCTTCAACAGTAGTTTAAAACAATGAAAATTCATATGTATTTGAAATTTCTGTTGTGCAGGCTAAACTCTGTTGAAATTATATTTTAACTGTTTGTATTTATGTCATACTTGTCATTTTCCATTAATGTTTTTTTATGAGTTCTAAATCTCTCAGTTTCATTTCTCTGTGGCAAAACACACATTTTAACCAAACTTTCAATGGAAATGGCTCTTAGTCTTAGTCTTACTTGAAAGGTGTTGAGGGCATTAATCTTTAGCTTATGCTTGATAGCTGTGAATACTGAAAAGCTTACTATGAGGAGAGGTAGATATGTGCTAAAATAGCAAGACATGTCCTATTTACATGAACTGTGGAATTCTTGAAGACATCTGCTGAAGTTCTCTAATTTATGTCACAGAACAAAAGCAAAAATTTGGAAATGATCAGTAAACAGCTGATGTGTTAATTTGGGATGATGATGAGGAGGAGGAGGATGATGATGGTGGTATTTGATTAACTAATCAGAAGTCAATGATCATCTGGCTGAAATTGCAGTCAGAAGAGTGTTGCTACCTCCTGGGAAGTAACTCAAAACATGTATGCCATGAAGGCTGTAGTTGGTGGTTGAATGACTCTTTCACATGGCCCTTGCATCGCCAGTGGAATTTTCCCATGAATATTTTGTGTGTGTACTTTCCCCTTGTCTGCCCTTCTCTTTATGCCGATGGCATTTCACCAAGGCATAACACTTAGGAAAAGTGCAGGATGCAGTGGAGAAATGGGCTTTGGGTGTGCTGATCAGTAGTCATTTGTCTCCGGGAGTATCAGGGGCCTGAGCCTGCATTAATGCTTTTCAAGGAAAGGTCAGGAGGAGAAAAAGATTGATTTGCTTACTGATGACTACAATTCATTGCTGCTCCATCAGAAGGAAGACTGTAAACCTTGGAATAAATGGGAGTAACATTGTATAAATCATGTTCTTGAGACAGTCCTTCCAGGGTTGTTTGAACTTAATGATCTAATTGTCTCCTGATACATGTAATCACTAATACAGTAATAGTTTCTTTTATAGCCACTGGTAGCATATTTGATAGCCACTGGTAGCTTTTCTTTGACAGCCACTGGTAGCTTCTTTGATAGCCACTGGTAGCTTCTTTGATAGCCACTGGTAGCTTTTCTTTGACAGCCATTGGTAGCTTCTTTGATAGCCACTGGTAGCTTCTTTGATAGCCACTGGTAGCTTCTTTGATAGCCGCTGGTAGCTTCATTGATAGCTACTGGTAGCTTCTTTGATAGCCACTGGTAGCTTGTTTGAAAGCCACTGGTAGCTTTTCTTTGACAGCCACTGGTAGCATATTTTGATAGCCACTGGTAGCATATTTGATAGCCACTGATAGCTTTTCTTTGACAGCCACTGGTAGCATATTTGATAGCCACTGGTAGCTTTTCTTTGACAGCCACTGGTAGCTTCTTTGATAGCCTGTGGTAGCTTCTTTGATAGCCACTGTTAGCTTCTTTGATAGCCACTGGTAGCTTCTTTGACAGCCACTGGTAGCTTCTTTGACAGCCACTGGTAGTTTCTTTGATAGCCACTGGTAGCTTCTCATTGACAGCCACTGGTAGCATATTTGATAGCCACTGGTGGCTTTTCTTTGACAGCCACTGGTAGCTTCTTTGATAGCTGCTGGTAGCTTTTCTTTGATAGCCACAGGTAGCTTCATTGATAGCCATTGGTAGCTTCTTTGACAACCACTGGTAGCTTTGATAGCCACTGGTATCTTTGCTTTGATAGCCACTGGTAGCTTCTTTGAAAGCCACTGGGAGCTTGTTTGATAGCTACTGGTAGCTTTTTTTTTGATAGCCACTGGTAGCTTCTTTGAAAGCCACTGGTAGCTTGTTTGATAGCCACTGGTAACTTCTTAGATAGCCACTGGTAGCTTGTTTGATAGCCACTGGTAGCTTGTTTGATAGCCACTGGTAACTTCTTAGATAGCCACTGGGAGCTTGTTTGATAGCCACTGGTAGCTTCTTTGAAAGCCACTGGTAGCTTGTTTGATAGCCACTGGGAGCTTGTTTGATAGCCACTGGTAACTTCTTAGATAGCCACTGGGAGCTTGTTTGATAGCGACTGGTAACTTCTTAGATAGCCACTTGCCACTGGTAGCTTGTTTGATAGCCACTGGTAACTTCTTAGATAGCCACTGGGAGCTTATTTGATAGCCACTGGTAGCTTGTTTGATAGCCACTGGTAGCTTGTTTGATAGCCACTGGTAACTTCTTAGATAGCCACTGGGAGCTTGTTTGATAGCCACTGGGAGCTTGTTTGATAGCCACTGGGAGCTTGTTTGATAGCCACTGGGAGCTTGTTTGATAGCCACTGGTAGCTTGTTTGATAGCCACTGGTAACTTCTTAGATAGCCACTGGGAGCTTGTTTGATAGCCACTGGGAGCTTGTTTGATAGCCACTGGTAGCTTGTTTGATAGCCACTGGTAACTTCTTAGATAGCCACTGGGAGCTTGTTTGATAGCCACTGGTAGCTTCTCAGGCTGGTTGAGGCTGCTCATGGCTGAGCTACTGTGGAGGCCCCAAAAGCTCAGCAGCCCAGGGTTCCAGTTGAAGAGTGGGTTTCTAATGGCTCTCTGGGCACATGTTACAGTATTCACTCAGACCTCCGTGTGCAGTTGCAGAAGGCTTGCAAAACAAAATAACCATCTCATTCATGAATGCATGCATAGAATATGACCCACGATGAAAGACAATTTTTCGTGCTGCTTGCTGAAGATTTGCTACATTGTAGGGATATGGAAGAAAACAGAACACAATAATAGCATTCTAAGATTTCACATTTATCATTTGGTATCTTTGGTAGCTCAGCTGGTAGAGCATTTGGTGGGCTTATTGAAAGGTTGCTGGTTCAATCCCAGCCTGTGGTCTCACATTTTTCTTGTCTGTTCCTCACAGGACTTAGGCTCAGTTTGTTAAAACTAGCATTCCAAGTTGTCACATTTATCATTTGTTGAAAAGAACACTAATTAAATAAGGAACTTTTGAAAAGTTGCATGAATATATGTCAATGCACTATTGTGTGTTCATGTGTGTGTGTGTGTGTGTGTGTGTGTGTGTGTGTGTGTGTGTGTGTGTGTGTGTGTGTGTGTGTGTGTGTGTGTGTGTGTGTGTGTGTGCATGTGCATGCATGTTGGAATGAGTCAAAAAGTACAATTTCACAACTTTTTTTCATTGGAAACCTCAGGTGCGATATTTTCTGTACATTGATGACTGATTGACGTCATGTTTATTAGGGATTTGACAAATGACAAAACTTAACCCAAAGAAATTCCTGTGCCGTGGTGGCAGAGAAAAATCAGTTCAACTTTGGGAACAGATATAATGAGGAACTCGTGTGAAATCACAAGTCAGGTGCAGATATGTCACCATGGTGACCAAATAGTAGCTGTTTTGCTCTGGGCTAAGATCTCTAAAACCATGTTGTCTATAGTGTTGCATGGTGTGATCTGCAACGAGAGATCAGCGGAGGCATTGTGTCCATGGCTGTGTGATGATTAATTAATTACCTCCGCCAAGGACCTTATGTTTTACTCTTGGTTCGCTAATTTGCAAAATAACTAAAAACCTTCACAGTAGATCCTGGTGAAATTTGATGGAAGGTCAGGGTTCCACCCAGGGAACAATTCATTAAATTTGGAGGTTTATCAAAGTTGATGAGGTCAAACTATTGACGATGTCGTCATTTGTGTTTGGCAGTCAGATATCTCTTTCACACGGTTCAGCCACCAACATGAATTAGACTTCATATTGTCAGGCCTGGCTAACAGAAAATCCTGCCTGAATTAACTATGTACAGACTGTGGAAGATTAGTTTTGGTTTTCTTGTTGGAGGTTTGCTCGCGGGATGCTCTCCAGTTGATCAATGTGCCAATCTGATAATTTCCACTATGTCCGTATGTTTTGCCCCCTGGCAGTTCATCTCAGTTTTGTTTATAGGCCAGCACAACTTCACAGGGGCTTTGCATCACAGCTTTTCCAAGGGAACTTAGCAGAGCTCCCCTCCCAGAGTGATGTCAGGCACACCCTTTGCACTCCCAGTTTAGAATGAGTCCATCAATCAGCATCTGCCCCCTGATAAAGTTCAGCTTCATAGAGAGCATCTTGTTGCACAGGCAGATCATATTTGTCAATGATTTTATATGTGACGTATGATGTTATGGTAGCCTCGTTGCATGTAAGAATTGTTAGGTAGGCACTTCATGAAGTATTGGTCACTGTGTTTTCCAGACCACCAATGGCTGAGCATTTCCGCCGCCTGGTGCTGCAGTATGAGGAGGCCATACCACACGCAGGTAAATACATTTGCTGGTTCCATTCATGTGTCCTTGCTCTTTTTTGCAGCTGGGTTTTTATTGTCTCGGAGGAAAAAAAAGCCTGATACAAAAGAATGATTATCTGAAAAATTTGGCTTTGAAAAAAAAATTGTTCCCCCGTTTTTATTTTGTTCAATGTTTGGATCTAAAATTGTTCTGTAGGAAATTGGTTCTAAAGAACAGCACAACTGGAGGCATTGTTTGCTGCCAACAGTCTCTCCTAACTGCAAGAGAGTAGGCCTGCTGCTTCATTGAAAACTTGTTGGAACCTTGACATAAGCATGTCCACCCCGCTCCATACCCCATCATCATCTGTCTTGCTGTTTTCTTCTGCACAAGTCCTACTCCTAGCATATGTGCTGGTCAAGTCCTTCCAGTTAGTGATGTGTTCCTTTAACTTGAGTGTCTTTTTCTTATAACATGGAACATGAATTTAGTTGATTTTGTATTGGACTCTTGTGTACTGATGGAATCTGATCTCATGCTGGTGATGCATGTTTTCTTTAACTCTTTCCCTACGAAGAGCCGCACCCTGCGCCACGAGGGGGTTCTTTTCGATTCCAAGGCATTACAGCATATCTATCAACTTTTACAAGAACTCTTCAGTGCAGTAAGACCAGTAAATAACCAGCTTCATAGATTCCAAGAAATCTATCACACCATCCTACATGCAGGGGATGAAGATGCAGAAGGCAAAGACAAAATTGAATCGTTCATGAACAAGCTCTTGACGAAGTTCCGTGCTGCCTTCCATCCTTTCATGGAACTATCTATTGATGAGATGGTTGTTGGGTTCAAAGGCAGATGGAAATTCAAGAAATACAATGCTGCAAAACTCAAAAAGTATCACAATAAGACATTTGGGTTGTGTGATTCTGCCACGGGTTATGTCACAAACGTCCTCACATACTTTGGATCTGACACCTCCTACAATCCTGAGGCTGACCAGTCTTCTGGCCATGCAGTGCAAGTTTTTGATAACACTGCTGCAGCATGTGGGGACAGGGCACAACATCTATGCTGACAGGTACTACACTACCAAGAATCTCATCAACTACCTGCAAGAGAGACAGTTGTACTACACTGGTACCCTGAATGTGAACCGAGTTGGATTTCCTCCCCAACTGAAGCAACTCTGCCTGAACCACAGAGAAATGGAGTGGTTTATGAACAGAGATGACTCCATGCTCTGTGTGGCGTTCAGAGACAAGAAAGCCAAGAAGCCTGTCCTCATGGTCTCCACTGATGAAGAGGTCAGCACAACAACTGTGAAAGATGTCCACAAGCCAATGATGATTCACATCTACAATCAGAACATGAATGGCTGTGACATGATAGACCAAAAAAGTGACATACTACAGCTCCTTTGACAGGAAAACCATCAAGTGGTGGAAAAACGTTTCTTCTGGCTGCTTGAAATCACCCAAGTCAATGCATTCATTATCTGCAGCTTGACCAGGGAGGAGAAAGCCAAACCCTATCCCCTGAAGAAATTCAAGCAAGGTCTCCTGAGACAACTCACAGAGAGTGCTGCTGTCAGTTTGCCAGGAGAGAGGAGGAACCATGGAAGACCACCTGCACCCAACCCCATGAAGCCCCATCAAGATGTCAGACACATCATCTCATATGACCAATGGGACCACAACTGTACCGTCTGCTCCACACCATCTGAGAGAAAGAGGACACACTTCATCTGCCTAGGATGCTCAGATCTACATCCTAAAAACTGCTTTGAGACATACCACAAGAAATGATATGTCACCAGTTCCTTTGTGCAAAGTGTATACAGTAAGAAGTGAAAGACCTTTTCACCACCTTGTGTTTTTGTACCTTTTCCTCTGATAGGCAGTGGGATTACTGGGAATTTAACAACTCAAGACCTGTTGGACAAATTTGCTTCAAATTTGGAATGGACCTTTCCAAGTAGATGTATATTGTGTACTGAGGAGATGACAACTTTAGATCAACCGGATGGATGTTGTGATTCCTCCAAGTGAGTTATTGATGTTCTTCACTAATTTTCAAATTTCTTTCATTTCATTATTTTTGTTTCAGTCTCATCTTCTAACATACTATGCATGATATTTCACTTTTATTTCACCATCTGATAGATTATTCAATTGCCTTTCAATTGATATGCTGCAAGATACATGTTTGAGGTACTGATGAGGTACAGCACTGAATGATGGATGTCGTAGTTGTCTTGCAAAAAACAAAACTCCGTATGGAAAGAGTTAAGTTAACACAGAAACTCTTTAGGAAATAAAAGTGGCTATGGTCTCATGGTCCCCCAAAAAGGGTCAGTAAGTCGGCCAGAACATGAACATTGACAAATCTCTTTTAGAAGAGGCCAGATTCAAGGTTAATCAACAGATCTCTTTGCTGAAAAGGATTTTTTTAAAACTTAAGTAGTGGATCTATCACCAGCATGCAGTTCATTGTTTACTGTCAATTTCTTTTTATTTGTTTATTTTGCATAATGGAAGGAAGGGTGTATGTTTATTTTGCATAATGGAAGGAAGGGTGTAGGGTCGGCAGGAAAATAAGGGTCAACCAGGTCACCCACCGTAACTACAGCTATTTCTTTTTTGTGACCTTATCAAACCACTGAGGAATTACAAGCCTGTCCTCTCATTACATCCAGCTGTCGTGGAGCTTCGGCTTCTCGTGGAACAAGCAACAAATACTGAAGCGCTACTTGGGTGATGCTGTATTGTATATATATCACGTTTGCATTTCCTAATATAAAATGATTAATAAATATATTTAAAAAGTATGTGATCTTGTCTGTGTTTGGTAACCATACTCTTGTCTGTGTTTGGTAACCACGGCCTACCTCTCTCTGTGTGGACAGACCCACGCACAAGGGACTGGCTGCTTGTAGAGAATTCCCCGTGGCCAGTATGGATGCTGACCGCTTTCTACATCCTCACTGTGATAGTGGGCCCCCGCCTCATGCGCCATGTCAAGCCCTTCGACCTCAAAGCCTTCATGGTGATCTACAACCTGGGGCTGGTGGCGCTCTCTGTGTACATGTTTGTAGAGGTCAGTGACCCTGGCTTGGTGCCTAGCCCCCTTCCACTCACTTCTTTCCCCCATTTTTTCCCAAACATTCAGATTGCTGATGAAAGTCCCTTGTCAAAACAATTTCTCATCCGTAGGTCATGTTCCTACCTTTCATATACTGTATATGTTGTTTACAATTTTCTTTGTGAAATTGAAGAGAACTCTCATCAATGTAGTTATTTAAGTTTTGTGGGCGCCCCCCTCCTGTTTTGGAACAAATCTAAAGGAGTCAAAGGAAGAGAGTAAAGCATTGTAGAAGCTTGCTCATTAGAGCTGGTTGGTGATCACAGCTTCTAAGTCGAAGACCTGTACGAGGTGTTTCCACCACAGTCAACATTTGTAGAGGCCAGGAATTTGGTGACAATTGTTTCTGACACAGGAAATAGTTTCTTGCATGGTCAAAGTCAGGTCTACTGTGGAAGATAGTTTGTAAGATGAGTAACATTGCCCAAGATTGTCTGTGAACAGAAGCAGTGCAATCAG
>JAWQFJ010032597.1:22500-34937 GCA_034096865.1 Theodoxus fluviatilis
ATTAGTCTGAGTTTTTAAATTTTTATTTTGAATGGGTTCCACATGTTTTCCTGTATATGCATACCCACCACCCCTGACTTACTCCGTGGCTCTCTGCCAGAGTGCAGGCATTGGGCCAAAGTGTCATATGTCGTTTCCATTGCATTTGGAATTGGATGCACTGTCTGTCATTATCTCCTCTGGTGTGGATGTTTCTGGGACTTGTATGCCTGTCTGGCATTGTCTCATGCATCGCCATAAGCAAAGATGTCTCTCAAGTAGTGTCTCCTCTCCAAACTGGCTTCACCCAACCCAGTCTGATTCTCGTCTCTGTGTGAGCTGAGCACAGCCACTCGGCAATTCTGGGGAATAGAGGCTTTGCACTGCATACATGTCCATGCCTTTACTGGTGTTGTTTCCACTGCTCCATCTGCAAGGCTTCTGGTGTTGTGACTGTGGTGAAGGACATTCTGACCAAGAGTTTTAAAAACATCAGAGTAGGTCGGAACACGATCTAGTCTTGTTTATGGCTACCCTGCCAGGGGTCCAAATGAAGACTTCTAGTCTTGAAGCTTCTGTGGTTCGTTTGCTGTTCTTCGCTTTGGTGAGTTGTCTGTCTGCACTTTGACCTCACTTGCAGTGGAAATGACTTTGTTGTGGTGCCCTTTGCACCAGTGTGTCATAGGTTCCCTTGGTGGTTGTGTTCCAGGTAGTTGCTGCATGCTTGCTTCTGTTGGTACCACTTTCCAGCCAGCAGGGGCTAGGGGCTTGAATGAGAATTGAGGTGGAGGGGAAAATTCCATGTGTGATAAGACGGGTCTACCCATGGTAAGGCCTTGATGGAGTGGTGCTGTATGCACTGGAAGGATCTCACATCTTGTGGCGCTGATCAATGGATATGGGGGTGGTGCAGCCGGAAGGAGAAGAAAAAAAAGGCGGTGGAAACTGGGGAGCTTCTCTTCACTTGGTGCAAATTTGGATTTGGTTTTTGTCTGCCATTGGCCAGCGAGATTTTGTTGTTGTCTCATGTCTGCCATTGGCCAGCGAGATTTTTTGTTGTCTCTGCTTTTCAAGAATTTTTTTTACAGCTTTGAGATGAATTGTGTTTACACCTTGGGTTAGATTTAACTGTTGTGTTGCTGAAAAATGCTCTTGGAAAAAAAATGCTGTTGGTATTTGAAAGTAGTTGTCCTTTTTTTTTACCTTGCCAAAGAGAATGTGTGCTTGTCTTGTAGCAGGTGCCAACAATGGAAGAATCAAAATTTACTTTGTGAAGTACAACAGCTACAGGTGGCAATTCTCTAGCTGTCCCAGGGTCACAACAGCTACAGGTGGCAATTCTCTAGCTGTCCCAGGGTCACTAGAAAATTATTTTGTCAGTTCCAGTCATCATCTGTCATTCTGCATCACTACATATAGTCAGTATGGTTCTTGCCCTTAAGTGCAATATGGCAGATGACTTGCTTATGGTTTAGCACTTTAAGCGGCAGAGCAGTTTACTCAATATGCTGACTTGTCAGTCAACTGGGATATTGTGATGGTTTGTAACCGGTGATGGTCTTTTTTTAACCCAAAGCCAGGGCAGGAAACCATGTCTGTGTAACTTGAAAACAATGTGTGTGAGAGAGAGAGAGAGAGAGAGAGAGAGAGAGAGAGAGAGAGAGAGAGAGAGAGAGAGAGAGAGAGAGAGAGAGAGAGAGAGAGAGAGATTTGAAATGCTTTATGTGACGGCTGTTTTTCCTCCCCAAGGACTTCAAAAGCATTGATTCAGACCCAGCAAAATCTTTGGTCTTGATTGAGGAGATGCCAATTAAGTTTCAACCCATGAAGCTGTGGTTTAACCCATGAAGCTGTGGTTTAACCCATGAAGCTGTGGTTTAACCCATGAAGCTGTGGTTTAACCCATGAAGCTGTGGTTTAACCCATGAAGCTGTGGTGGTTAGACTCATTTCAGACCCTACATCTGACTGCTGCCAGTAACATCAACACTTTTTGCTTTGGTTTTCTTTTCCTAGAAAAAAGACGCCATCAACTCTTGATGATGAAGGGAGGATCCCTTACCGACTGGACTGTTTACACATTTCTATTGCATTTACCTCACTCAGTTCTGGTTTATGTGTGTTGCTGCAGAATGTCATTGAATTTGTGTGCAATTTGACTATATTAGTGGCAGAGATATTGGTTATAACAGCATTTTTACTCAAAAGAAAATGGTTGGCTACAGTTAATGATTTTGTTGTGTGGTTTTGTGTGTGCGTGTTGCTATTAGCTCTTGTGCATTTGAGTATGACGTAATTGTGTGTGCTGCATTGATCCTGCTTCAGAACAAGATCTCTGAGATATTTTGGATGTTTGGGAACACTCCAAGCAGGGGGAGGAAGTACCTGAGAGGACAGCATAGAAAGAAGTGTCTCCTCATGGCTCCTTTCCTGGGGTGTCAGGGGTCCTGTGGTTATGTGCAATGTCCCATACTGCCCCTCTCTGCCCCTTGCTGCCTTTCCCACAATGACCTGGCCCTTGGGGCGCGTTACTTAACCTTCCTAGTTCGCAAATAACAGGCCGGTGTCAACATGTGTCAAACATTTGACTGCCTTTACATCTGCTTTCTTCACGTTTGTACATGTTGATGACGGCCTATTCCTTGCAAAATCTTGCACTGTTCCTAGTGTAAGCAAAGCACCCCCCCCCCCCCCCCCCTCCCCCCAGCCTTGTGCTGAGTCAGCTATGCTCCAGCTGTGCTCCAGCTGTTCCCTCATATTTCCCTGCTCAGACTCATTGTTCTAACTTTAACAGGCATGTGATGAATGACCCTGGGGCAGAGCTGCCTGACACTGTTGCTAAAAATAGAACAGTTGCAGGTGCAAACTGGAGATGAAGCTCACACCTTTGCCTGGTGGCAAGAGGCAGAATGGGAACATGGCAGGAAAGGTGGAGTGGAGTTTTACAGGATATTGGTCGCTAACAGGGGAGACTGAGCTTTTCTGAACTTAACTGCAATTGCTAAAGTATCCCTGGATTACAGGTGAGCGGAGATCAAGCTTCTGGATATGACAGATGTCCATCCATCGAGGGTCTCAGTATGGCAGATGGCCTCTCATCACCATCTCTTTTGGTGTTTTGTAATGTAAGCTTATGACAGAATAGGGTTTTTGTAGACCTTGATGGACAGGTACTTGGATGTGCGACCTGGCACTGCAACACCAGGCTGAAGTCAGGGGAACAGTCACAGAGAAAATGCCCTGCCAGAATGCCTGAGAGCCATGCCATCGCATTTCTATAGCGTTATGCTCACAAGTAAAGAATCAATAATGTATGCTATAAATATATTTTCTCAGAAAATTGTATTAGGATCTAAAAAAAAGGTTGAGGTCTAAAAAGAAATATGATTTTGTCGTTTTTGACACTAGCCTGGTTTTATCACGCTCGGTTACATGTCTTGAGCAGTGACTTTCTATTTCTGGTCACAAAGCACTGTCTCTGTTTGGTAAGTTACGTCAAAGATGGCATGGTCAGTTGGCAATGATTTTCAGGTTGTCAGGGATATATGTTTTCACAATCCCACTTGACCTCTGCATGCACTGGGTGGTTTTTGGACACTGCTAGGCTCAATGCACAGGTCCAAAAAGGACCTGTGTGACCTTCCGAGGCACAAAGTCAGCAGACTTGACTTCACATAACATACTTGCTAAGCCATACATACGAGCAACCAGACATGAATGGAACCACTTCAAAGATTATCGTCTTGGCCTGTAGAACACCCACCCACAGATGTACATGCACATATGGTTGCAGGCTCATACTAAACTGGAGTTACCACCCATTGATTCATGATGTCACACATGTCTGGCAGCATCCTTGCAGAAGATTCACAAATTTGTGTATGGGGCGGGGCTGTTGCTGCAGTGACTGATGGATAGCAAGCAATTATGAAATCCTGTTCTTGAGACCTTCCTTGTTGTGCCGTGTCTTGACAAACTTTGTAAGTTCAAAAGCGATGCTCCATTGCTGTCGTCATATATTTTTATTTCCCCCTTCGTGTCTGTCTAAAATTGGGGACTCGATGCCTGCAGCATTTTTACTTCCAGAGAAGCAGAGCTTCACTCTGTGAATATGTATTTGGGACCTGGGAGTTGGCATGACTTCAGGGGTAATTTTAGATGGTGCCTTTGATGATGAATGGTACATTAGAAGAATTTGAAATGACGTCTAGCCTAAAGTTGCCAGTGCCCAAAAAGGCCAAAAGTCTAAGGCATAGACTGACCTTCCTCTGATCAAAATGTAGCTAGGCAAGATTGCTTAGAATGTGCCAAATCAGCAATTGATTTGGATTGAAAGTCGTCAATGATTTAAAGGCATCAATGAACTAAATTCAATCATGGAGATGCTACATTTGAAATCGGGCACTATGATAAATTCATACAGATTTCATGCTCCAAAGTGTATGCAAAATGTGTCACCATGGCCCTCTGAACATCCGATGAGACTGCTGGTTCCTCCAAGTAGCCTTTAACCACTGAGGTGGCCACTCCCAAGTTAGAGTCAGTCGCTATTCCCGTCTCCCAAGGTGCGTCTGGAGTTCTGCAAGACGTGTGTGAACTGCAGCTGTTCCAGTGATCTCCTGTGGTGTTCCCGTCAGTGCATGTTCTGCCCATCGCTACTCGCTGTGCACCCAGTCTCTACCTACGTCGCACTGGCCAGGCTCCCTGTGTAGTGCATGTTCTGCCCATCGCTACTCGCTGTGCACCCAGTCTCTACCTACGTCGCACTGGCCAGGCTCCCTGTGTAGTGCAGAATGTGTTTGGCACTCGTCTTTGCATTTGTGTAGACTTATTTTGAGTGTTCACACTTCATCACAGGTTTGTGTGCTGATCACTGCCTATGTGTTTCCACTGCACTCACTAAGCAAATCACCATTCCTAGTTGGTATGAACATCTTGCTGGTAACTTTTCCATGAATAAAAATGATAAACCCACCTTGAATCTGGTTGTGTCTCTGTGCCAAGTTCCAGTAGGCAGAGCCTTGTCTTGTGAGGCAGTGCTGATGTGCTTCATGTCAGTCAGAAGATGTGTATGGTGTGGGCTGGACATGTGGTCAGAATGCCAGACGGGGGACTGCCTAAACAGCTGCTGTACGGAGAACTGTGTCGGGACATGTGGTCAGAATGCCAGACGGGGGACTGCCTAAACAGCTGCTGTACGGAGAACTGTGTCGGGACATGTGGTCAGAATGCCAGACGTGGGACTGCCTAAACAGCTGCTGTACGGAGAACTGTGTCGGGACATGTGGTCAGAATGCCAGACAGGGGACTGCCTAAACAGCTGCTGTACGGAGAACTGTGTCGGGACATGTGGTCAGAATGCCAGACAGGGGACTGCCTAAACAGCTGCTGTACGGAGAACTGTGTCGGGGCATGTGGTCAGAATGCCAGACAGGGGACTGCCTAAACAGCTGCTGTACGGAGAACTGTGTCGGGGCCTGTGGTCAGAATGCCAGACAGGGGACTGCCTAAACAGCTGCTGTACGGAGAACTGTGTCGGGGCATGTGGTCAGAATGCCAGACAGGGGACTGCCTAAACAGCTGCTGTACGGAGAACTGTGTCGGGGCATGTGGTCAGAATGCCAGACAGGGGACTGCCTAAACAGCTGCTGTACGGAGAACTGTGTCGGGGCATGTGGTCAGAATGCCAGACGGGGGACTGCCTAAACAGCTGCTGTACGGAGAACTGTGTCGGGGCATGTGGTCAGAATGCCAGACGGGGGACTGCCTAAACAGCTGCTGTACGGAGAACTGTGTCGGGGCATGTGGTCAGAATGCCAGACAGGGGACTGCCTAAACAGCTGCTGTACGGAGAACTGTGTCGGGGCAAGCGCTCGGTCGAGGGGCAGAAGAAACACCACAAAGACTGCCTCAAAGACCTGGGCATCAACATCAAAGCATGGGAGACTCGCTGAGGACCGTCCAGTTTGGTGGAGCAAGACCACCTCAGCAGCCCGTGCAGCTGAAGCCAGGCGCATCACCGAGGCGCAATGAAAGCATGCCGTGCGCAAGGCCGGCACAGCATCCACTGCCATGACGGCACGCACTTACTTGTGTCCCATATGTGGGCAAGCCTTCAGGGCCTGGTACAAGTCCCATATGTGGGCAAGCCTTCAGGGCCTGGAACAAGTCCCATATGTGGGCAAGCCTTCAGGGCCTGAAACAAGTCCCATATGTGGGCAAACCTTCAGGGCCTGGAACAAGTCCCATATGTGGGCAAACCTTCAGGGCCTGGAACAAGTCCCATATATGTGGGCAAGCCTTCAGGGCCTGAAACAAGTCCCATATATGTGGGCAAGCCTTCAGGGCCTGGTACAAGTCCCATATGTGGGCAAACCTTCAGGGCCTGGAACAAGTCCCATATGTGGGCAAGCCTTCAGGGCCTGGAACAAGTCCCATATGTGGGCAAGCCTTCAGGGCCTGGAACAAGTCCCATATATGTGGGCAAGCCTTCAGGGCCTGAAACAAGTCCCATATATGTGGGCAAGCCTTCAGGGCCTGGTACAAGTCCCATATGTGGGCAAACCTTCAGGGCCTGGAACAAGTCCCATATGTGGGCAAGCCTTCAGGGCCTGGAACAAGTCCCATATGTGGGCAAGCCTTCAGGGCCTGAAACAAGTCCCATATATGTGGGCAAGCCTTCAGGGCCTGGAACAAGTCCCATATGTGGGCAAGCCTTCAGGGCCTGGAACAAGTCCCATATGTGGGCAAGCCTTCAGGGCCTGGATTGGCCTCATCAGTCACCTCAGGACCCACAACCACAGGTCTTCCATCTGACTCTTGAAGCCATGGTCATCTTCGAATATGAAGGACGAACAGAAGAATGGGGTGGCAGTACAGCGTGGGACGTGCGAGTGGCAGTCGGTGATGCATCCTACACAGAGTAACATGACTATTTGTGACTGGCCCTCCCAAACCGATTTTGTCCAATTTTTGCTAAGATTTATTCTCTTCAAAATGGTACTCAAATTGAGTGCATGGGTTGATAATTCATGTCTATTTCATTTCAATGTAGTGACAATGGACATTTTAAAGAAACGTGCAGACAACGCTGTTTGCAACCAACATTTACAATTTCATTGGCTTCTAGCTGAATATAGTTTCCTCAACAGTCACAGGATGTGTGTCGTACACACAGATGATTCTCTTGGTTATAGAGGCCCCACACGTCACAAGGATTTGTCGGCAAGTAAGGCAGAATGGGGATTATGGCCCCAGAGTCGGGGTTGCCTGGACTAGGGATACGCACTCCAAAAGGCACATCTGGTTTGATAATTTTTGTTGTGATCATTGTAGTCATCTGCAACATTAGTTCTTGTAATAAATCAGTTTCCCAAACCACTCTGCTTTTTCATCCCTATTTTTATACCGACTATTGTATGATCATGGCGATCACTTAACAGTTGCGAGGGAAATGTCCTTGTTAAACAATTGAAAACCTCTTTCTTGTACAAAAACGATGACATGATCTTCCTGCAGACATCAAAACCATCCATTAATCAGTGGAGTTGAGACCTGAAACTCCCACAGTACAGTATATGCAGCGACGGTTGGGCTTTCTGAATAAGTAAGTTCTAACATTGCTATAGTGACCCCTGTCGGTGCAAATCCTGTGACCTCGATTTGACCTGAGAGGTATCAGGCCAGCTTGGTTTGGGAGGACCAGACGATTATGTTAAGTTTCAAAGTTGGTTGATGTTAGCACAAATGCTACATTGAAAGACGTGGAACTTACATGAAGCTGCAAGGATGGGGTGTTCGGAGTTACCTTTCCTTAGTGGAAGGGCTTGCGTGACAACCATGACTGATTAAAAGAGGTGCAGCAGCAGCTTTTGAAGTGCAGTTTCTTGCACAACTGCCACTACAAACAGCTATTCCAGAAAATCATTTCTCGGGTTTCCAAAAGATTCAAAATGGTAAGTTGAACACACTTTCTTATCTCCTTTCAGATGACAAATGAAAATGTTCCAGTGCTCGTACCATTCATGCAGATATACACAGTGATTGACAGAAACAAGATCTTCATATCAGGAAATTCAACATTTCAGATGTGGCAAAAGTACAGTTCTGTTGATCTGTCTCCACAAATGAACCTGTACGTAGTGGATACGCTCCAAGGAGCCACATGAATGACCAACCCAAATGTAAGGGACACAACTCTTCTGCATCCTTGCTTTTGTACATGAAAACTATGAGTTCCATTTTTATTTAGCATCTTTGATGTAATTGAGGCAAAAAATAAACCATAAATGTCACTGTTTACCATAAGCAAATCTTTATACATAATTTTCAAATCTTAAAACGTAAAATCAACAGTGTCATCTTATGTACACTAAATTTGCTCATCTGTACATATTCTTGCAGGCAGGACAGGTTGGTGAAGGAACTAATGTTCACAAGTATGATTTATGTGGTATTGAGTAAAGAAAATGCGTTTTAAAATGAGGTTACACCAAAGGCATGACCACAGGCAACACAAGATTTGTGTAAGATCCATCCATTGTACGGATTTGAGACACTGAAAACATACAAGAAACTAAAAAATACAACAGTGGACTAAATTCCATAAATCCAGCCTTGAATATTCAGAAACATGCACCCACCAATCATTTAAGAACTTGCTGGATTCCCATTCACACACTTTCTCATGTTGTATAAAAAAAATCAGCTAAAACTTGCCCAGTAGAATTGAGAAGAAATCCCCGTGAAATAAGATGCTACAGGACAGAAATAGCCCAGATTTTTATTTTGCACTGGCTTAGTGATGGCCTTGTACTGCACAACACTGAAACACAGGGTAGCTCGGTGCCACTAACACAGGAGTTGCTGCAATACAGCAGGGTGTTGCAGCAATACAGCAGAGTGTTGCAGCAATACAGCAGAGTGTTGTAATGCTGATGTAAGTCATGGCAACACAGACTTGATGGAGTATGGAAACCATCCAAAGAGGCATGAGAACACTGACTGAATGGACTATGGAAAATGTACCAATAAGAATGGCAGCACAGATGTAGAGGGCACAGCTACTGCTATCCCAAGAGGCAAGGCAAGTCCATGATGGGGATGTCCATGTGAGAACCCATGCAAGAAAAGAGCGTGGCGCGGCAAAGTCGATGCGGAATGACTGTGACCATGACAATGCTGGGGAGGTGTAGCCGCTGTCCTCAGGTCGCCACTGGAACTGCAGCCAAAGCCTCTGTGCCAAACAGTGACTCGAAGTGCTGGACATACTGCTCGCAGTGCTCCCCTGGAAACAGAGGCAAGGATCAGGCACAGCCTGCTTTACACACAAATCGTCAACCTATTTATGATGTCAGAGTTATTACAGAAAATATGGGGGGAAGTTTTTACCTGGTGAAAGTTATTAATGGTATAACAGAACAGAGGTAAAAATCAAGATACCAACATGTAATTAATTCGTGAGTAGTTTGAAGCCATCTGCACTCAGCTGAGAATGACAAGGGCATCAAAACAGTCATTAGATACTAAGGTATTGTCTTTCAGATGCTCTCTAGGAGAAGACAGATAAATAAAACCATTGAAAACCATGCAGTTTTCACAAACCACATGCAAAAGATCCCTGTAATCAACATTCCAAGTCCAAAGAAAAAGAAAGACGAACTGAAGATGGCATCTGAAGTTTGTCTCCAAGGAGTCTCAATTTTTACCCGAGTTACCACTTCCTCTCTGACTCCACATCTCTGATTAGTTCAAAACGTTTTCTCTACTGTTGTGTGTGTGGTACTTGGACACTGATTAAAAGAAAAATGCCTGCCTCTTCAAGGCAGAACCCAGCTACCTTGCACCCTTAGTCCCCTGCCAAGGTCAGGAGGCACTAATACCAAGTAAAGATTTCCACACAATAACTGAGACAAAGGCACCCTTTGCTAGATTTTCTAATGTCTTAAACTCCTTGGAATCTAACACAGGAAAATGCCTATACAGGTAACCCTCGTAACAAGGAAAATGGGCATCTGTGCTGAGTCACCACTTTAGGGTCTGCATTGACTGCGGGCACATTCAAATCTCTCTTGAAAGGCCTGTGCAGAGCTACATTTCACCTACAACAATGTTCAGGCTTCACAGTCGAGTCATTTAGGGCCAAATGTAGGAGAGTATTAACTACGTTGCGACTTCCAAGTGTCTGTGGAGCTAAAGCATGAACACACCTCAGTTGAAAAGAAAAAGGGTGTTGTTTGTGGTGGGCAGTTTGGGTGTACGATGGCTTGATTACGTGATGCTGCCTGTAGAATACCTGTCTGGAATCGAGGGTTGCTACGAAGCTTTGTGTTGCGTTGTTCAAAGAACTTGAAAACTGTGTAGAAAAGCTTGCTGTCATCAGCATTGAGGGCTGCCTCCAGAAACTTGCGTGCCGACACAGTGTCCACGATGCCGACACTTCGGATGAACCTGCAACACAATGTCTGTTGTAGTGATTGAACTGTCACTGTTAGAATGGTCTTCTCAGGTTGACAGATGTGGCATTTATGAAGGCCCAAGTATGAAATTAACTTCTAAATGACTCTATCAAGGAGTCCCACCTCGTCCAATCAATCAACAACAATTATTGCTATATCCATCATCACCAGTAACAATTAAAATTATGGGATGTAAAACTTGATGACATTACGGAGTGAGTGATAAGATTTCAAATGAAATGCTTACTCCAATGCTATAACCCTCTCAGACATTGCTATCAATAGTAAAACTTATTATGGTTACTTGGCAGTTCAGTGGCATGATTTCAGTCTCATTCTTCTCATCCTGAAAGTCAAAATGAATGACTGAATATACAAATGAATTCTAAACAAGTTTGAAGGGTTGGGAAGTTCCTGAAAAGACTTTTGTGTTTTTTTTGCTTTGGCCCGTCGTAGACGTTTAAACCAAAGCTAACGACACAAGGTTGCAGCCAATATAACATCCCACATTGTCAAGCACTGGGGGGTAGGCTGGCAGGAACTGATATATATATTCTAAACAAGTTTGAAGGGTTGGGAAGTTCCTGACGATGTGCGAGGCGTAGTGCCGTGGTTCTATCCCTGGGACGGAGAAATCTGGGTTTATTTAAATATACAAATGAATGGTTGAATGAGTTGAAAGAATGGATGGATGCATGGATGGATGGATGGATGGATGGGTGGAGCATTACTGCCCCTCAGTCTTTGTGGGCTATGCAAACCCAATGACCAATATCATCTACCAATGCCAAAAATACTAAAGCTCTGTGGCACAGTGGTTAGAGCGTTTGGCTTGCGGCTGATGGGTGCGGTGTTCGAAGCTGCACTGATCCTAGAGTTGCATCCTTGGGCCAGGTGCTTCACCCACATTGCTTGCTTGGCAACGGTGCTTCACCCACACTGCCTGCTTGGGCCAGGTGATAACCCCACACTGCCTGCTTGGGCAAGGTGCTTCACCCACACTGCCTGCTTGGGCAAGGTGCTTCACCCACACTGCCTGCTTGGGCAAGGTGCTTCACCCACACTGCCTGCTTGGGCAAGGTGCTTCACCCACACTGCCTGCTTGGGCAAGGTGCTTCACCCACACTGCCTGCTTGGGCAAGGTGCTTCACCCACATTGCCTCTCCTACCCAGGGCCAGGTGCTTCACCCACACTGCCTGCTTGGGCAAGGTGCTTCACCCACACTGCCTGCTTGGGCAAGGTGCTACACCCACACTGCCTGCTTGGGCCAGGTGCTTCACCCACACTGCCTGCTTGGGCCAGGTGCTTCACCCACACTGCCTGCTTGGGCCAGGTGCTTCACCCACACTGCCTGCTTGGGCAAGGTGCTTCACCCACACTGCCTGCTTGGGCAAGGTGATTCACCCACATTGCCTGCTTGGGCCAGGTGCTTCACCCACACTGCCTGCTTGGGCAAGGTGCTACACCCACACTGCCTGCTTGGGCAAGGTGCTTCACCCACACTGCCTCTCCTACCGAGAGTAAAACCGGTCACTGGGCGCTGCACAGTGGCGACCAGGGATGACATTCCCCCAAAGGAATTTAAAACAAGAAGGGCAAAGCCCATACGACTCACATGCTTGACCTTGACCTTTATATGACCTTGACCTTCAGGTGACCTTCAAGGTCAAGGTCAAACAACTAAACCTACCAATGACATCATACACTAAGAAATGATTTACACATTTTTTCCTACCAAAAATACACGTGACCTTGACCCAAGGTCAAGGTCATCCAAGGTCATGCAACACAAAGCTCTTAATTCAAGACATAGGAAGCACAATGGTGCTTATTGGCACTTTCTACCATGAGATATGGTCAATTTTAGTGGTTCACTACCACATTTTGGTCACATTTCATAAGGGTCAAAGTGACCTTGACCTTGATGATATGTGAACAAATGTGTCTCATGATGAAAGTATAACATGTGCCCCACATAATTATTAAGTTTGAAACAGTTAT
>JAWQFJ010032600.1:0-15114 GCA_034096865.1 Theodoxus fluviatilis
AAGGGACACAACTCTTCTGCATCCTTGCTTTTGTACATGAAAACTATGAGTTCCATTTTTATTTAGCATCTTTGATGTAATTGAGGCAAAAAATAAACCATAAATGTCACTGTTTACCATAAGCAAATCTTTATACATAATTTTCAAATCTTAAAACGTAAAATCAACAGTGTCATCTTATGTACACTAAATTTGCTCATCTGTACATATTCTTGCAGGCAGGACAGGTTGGTGAAGGAACTAATGTTCACAAGTATGATTTATGTGGTATTGAGTAAAGAAAATGCGTTTTAAAATGAGGTTACACCAAAGGCATGACCACAGGCAACACAAGATTTGTGTAAGATCCATCCATTGTACGGATTTGAGACACTGAAAACATACAAGAAACTAAAAAATACAACAGTGGACTAAATTCCATAAATCCAGCCTTGAATATTCAGAAACATGCACCCACCAATCATTTAAGAACTTGCTGGATTCCCATTCACACACTTTCTCATGTTGTATAAAAAAAATCAGCTAAAACTTGCCCAGTAGAATTGAGAAGAAATCCCCGTGAAATAAGATGCTACAGGACAGAAATAGCCCAGATTTTTATTTTGCACTGGCTTAGTGATGGCCTTGTACTGCACAACACTGAAACACAGGGTAGCTCGGTGCCACTAACACAGGAGTTGCTGCAATACAGCAGGGTGTTGCAGCAATACAGCAGAGTGTTGCAGCAATACAGCAGAGTGTTGTAATGCTGATGTAAGTCATGGCAACACAGACTTGATGGAGTATGGAAACCATCCAAAGAGGCATGAGAACACTGACTGAATGGACTATGGAAAATGTACCAATAAGAATGGCAGCACAGATGTAGAGGGCACAGCTACTGCTATCCCAAGAGGCAAGGCAAGTCCATGATGGGGATGTCCATGTGAGAACCCATGCAAGAAAAGAGCGTGGCGCGGCAAAGTCGATGCGGAATGACTGTGACCATGACAATGCTGGGGAGGTGTAGCCGCTGTCCTCAGGTCGCCACTGGAACTGCAGCCAAAGCCTCTGTGCCAAACAGTGACTCGAAGTGCTGGACATACTGCTCGCAGTGCTCCCCTGGAAACAGAGGCAAGGATCAGGCACAGCCTGCTTTACACACAAATCGTCAACCTATTTATGATGTCAGAGTTATTACAGAAAATATGGGGGGAAGTTTTTACCTGGTGAAAGTTATTAATGGTATAACAGAACAGAGGTAAAAATCAAGATACCAACATGTAATTAATTCGTGAGTAGTTTGAAGCCATCTGCACTCAGCTGAGAATGACAAGGGCATCAAAACAGTCATTAGATACTAAGGTATTGTCTTTCAGATGCTCTCTAGGAGAAGACAGATAAATAAAACCATTGAAAACCATGCAGTTTTCACAAACCACATGCAAAAGATCCCTGTAATCAACATTCCAAGTCCAAAGAAAAAGAAAGACGAACTGAAGATGGCATCTGAAGTTTGTCTCCAAGGAGTCTCAATTTTTACCCGAGTTACCACTTCCTCTCTGACTCCACATCTCTGATTAGTTCAAAACGTTTTCTCTACTGTTGTGTGTGTGGTACTTGGACACTGATTAAAAGAAAAATGCCTGCCTCTTCAAGGCAGAACCCAGCTACCTTGCACCCTTAGTCCCCTGCCAAGGTCAGGAGGCACTAATACCAAGTAAAGATTTCCACACAATAACTGAGACAAAGGCACCCTTTGCTAGATTTTCTAATGTCTTAAACTCCTTGGAATCTAACACAGGAAAATGCCTATACAGGTAACCCTCGTAACAAGGAAAATGGGCATCTGTGCTGAGTCACCACTTTAGGGTCTGCATTGACTGCGGGCACATTCAAATCTCTCTTGAAAGGCCTGTGCAGAGCTACATTTCACCTACAACAATGTTCAGGCTTCACAGTCGAGTCATTTAGGGCCAAATGTAGGAGAGTATTAACTACGTTGCGACTTCCAAGTGTCTGTGGAGCTAAAGCATGAACACACCTCAGTTGAAAAGAAAAAGGGTGTTGTTTGTGGTGGGCAGTTTGGGTGTACGATGGCTTGATTACGTGATGCTGCCTGTAGAATACCTGTCTGGAATCGAGGGTTGCTACGAAGCTTTGTGTTGCGTTGTTCAAAGAACTTGAAAACTGTGTAGAAAAGCTTGCTGTCATCAGCATTGAGGGCTGCCTCCAGAAACTTGCGTGCCGACACAGTGTCCACGATGCCGACACTTCGGATGAACCTGCAACACAATGTCTGTTGTAGTGATTGAACTGTCACTGTTAGAATGGTCTTCTCAGGTTGACAGATGTGGCATTTATGAAGGCCCAAGTATGAAATTAACTTCTAAATGACTCTATCAAGGAGTCCCACCTCGTCCAATCAATCAACAACAATTATTGCTATATCCATCATCACCAGTAACAATTAAAATTATGGGATGTAAAACTTGATGACATTACGGAGTGAGTGATAAGATTTCAAATGAAATGCTTACTCCAATGCTATAACCCTCTCAGACATTGCTATCAATAGTAAAACTTATTATGGTTACTTGGCAGTTCAGTGGCATGATTTCAGTCTCATTCTTCTCATCCTGAAAGTCAAAATGAATGACTGAATATACAAATGAATTCTAAACAAGTTTGAAGGGTTGGGAAGTTCCTGAAAAGACTTTTGTGTTTTTTTTGCTTTGGCCCGTCGTAGACGTTTAAACCAAAGCTAACGACACAAGGTTGCAGCCAATATAACATCCCACATTGTCAAGCACTGGGGGGTAGGCTGGCAGGAACTGATATATATATTCTAAACAAGTTTGAAGGGTTGGGAAGTTCCTGACGATGTGCGAGGCGTAGTGCCGTGGTTCTATCCCTGGGACGGAGAAATCTGGGTTTATTTAAATATACAAATGAATGGTTGAATGAGTTGAAAGAATGGATGGATGCATGGATGGATGGATGGATGGATGGGTGGAGCATTACTGCCCCTCAGTCTTTGTGGGCTATGCAAACCCAATGACCAATATCATCTACCAATGCCAAAAATACTAAAGCTCTGTGGCACAGTGGTTAGAGCGTTTGGCTTGCGGCTGATGGGTGCGGTGTTCGAAGCTGCACTGATCCTAGAGTTGCATCCTTGGGCCAGGTGCTTCACCCACATTGCTTGCTTGGCAACGGTGCTTCACCCACACTGCCTGCTTGGGCCAGGTGATAACCCCACACTGCCTGCTTGGGCAAGGTGCTTCACCCACACTGCCTGCTTGGGCAAGGTGCTTCACCCACACTGCCTGCTTGGGCAAGGTGCTTCACCCACACTGCCTGCTTGGGCAAGGTGCTTCACCCACACTGCCTGCTTGGGCAAGGTGCTTCACCCACACTGCCTGCTTGGGCAAGGTGCTTCACCCACATTGCCTCTCCTACCCAGGGCCAGGTGCTTCACCCACACTGCCTGCTTGGGCAAGGTGCTTCACCCACACTGCCTGCTTGGGCAAGGTGCTACACCCACACTGCCTGCTTGGGCAAGGTGCTTCACCCACACTGCCTGCTTGGGCAAGGTGCTTCACCCACACTGCCTGCTTGGGCCAGGTGCTTCACCCACACTGCCTGCTTGGGCAAGGTGCTTCACCCACACTGCCTGCTTGGGCAAGGTGATTCACCCACATTGCCTGCTTGGGCCAGGTGCTTCACCCACACTGCCTGCTTGGGCAAGGTGCTACACCCACACTGCCTGCTTGGGCAAGGTGCTTCACCCACACTGCCTCTCCTACCGAGAGTAAAACCGGTCACTGGGCGCTGCACAGTGGCGACCAGGGATGACATTCCCCCAAAGGAATTTAAAACAAGAAGGGCAAAGCCCATACGACTCACATGCTTGACCTTGACCTTTATATGACCTTGACCTTCAGGTGACCTTCAAGGTCAAGGTCAAACAACTAAACCTACCAATGACATCATACACTAAGAAATGATTTACACATTTTTTCCTACCAAAAATACACGTGACCTTGACCCAAGGTCAAGGTCATCCAAGGTCATGCAACACAAAGCTCTTAATTCAAGACATAGGAAGCACAATGGTGCTTATTGGCACTTTCTACCATGAGATATGGTCAATTTTAGTGGTTCACTACCACATTTTGGTCACATTTCATAAGGGTCAAAGTGACCTTGACCTTGATGATATGTGAACAAATGTGTCTCATGATGAAAGTATAACATGTGCCCCACATAATTATTAAGTTTGAAACAGTTATATGCCATAGTTCAGGGTCAAGGTCACTTCAAAATATGTATACAATCCAACTTTGAAGAGCTCCTGTGACCTTGACCTTGAAGCAAGGTCAACCAAACTGGTATCAATAGATAGGGCTTGCTTTGACCTATATACCACTTGTAGCTAAGGTCGCCATTCTCAATAACGTGGGAGAAAATTGGGAAAATGTGAAAAATGACTGTTTTTGAGACCACATTTATGGCTCCTGTGACCTTGACCTTGAAGCAAGGTCAAGTCACTATGTATGTTTTTTGAGGCCTTGTCATCATACACCATCAAGCCACATTTGGTGTTGATAGACTTAATAGTCTCCGAGAAAAATCCAACGTTTAAGTTTTTTACGCCCGGACGGACGCCCGGACGCCCGGACGGACGGACGGACGGACGGACGACACGGCTGAGTACATAGACTCACTTTTGCTTCGCATGTGAGTCAAAAAGGGCACAATAAAGATTAATAGTAGTAGTAGTAAAACTGGTTAGAGTAAGAGGTAGTCAAGTCTTGATTTCCCAAGTTATTCTTGTTTACAAATTGCACAGGGAGAGTCGGGGATCTATTTTTATCCCCAACCCACAGGAGGCTCACAGCCAAAATCCAAACGTGTGTGTTTCTACTCAAACTTCCCTTCCATCTTGTCTCAAATATAGTTCTTGACAGGTTCTGAAGCTTTCTTGAACACCATTGCCTTTCTCTGCATATGAAACATTTTAAAAATAGATTTCTGTAGAAATCTACAGAATACTACAGGGTACTATAGAACACTGCAATTTACTATAGAATGTTCTATAGATTCTGTAGATAACTATAGTACTACAGTATATATGTAAAACACTTCATAGTACTAAAGAACACTGTACAGTTTACTACAGGAAGTACTACAGACTCTGCGGAATACTACCTACCTCAGTGCAGTACCTTACACTACTACAGAACACTGTACAGTTTACTACAGGAAGTACTGCAGACTGCGGAATACTACCTACCTCAGTGCAGAACTTTACAGTACTATAGAACACTGCACAGTTTACTACAGGAAGTACTGCAGACTCTGTGGAATACTACCTACCTCAGTGCAGTACCTTACAGTACTATAGAACACTGCACAGTTTACTACAGGAAGTACTGCAGACTCTGTGGAATACTACCTACCTCAGTGCAGTACCTTACAGTACTATAGAACACTGCACAGTTTACTACAGGAAGTACTGCAGACTCTGTGGAATACTACCTACCTCAGTGCAGTACCTTACAGTACTATAGAACACTGTACAGTTTACTACAGGAAGTACTGCAGACTGCGGAATACTACCTACCTCAGTGCAGTACCTTACAGTACTATAGAACACTGCACAGTTTACTACAGGAAGTACTGCAGACTGCGGAATACTACCTACCTCAGTGCAGTACCTTACAGTACTATAGAACACTGCACAGTTTACTACAGGAAGTACTGCAGACTGCGGAATACTACCTACCTCAGTGCAGTACCTTACAGTACTACAGAACGCTGCACAGTTTACTACAGGAAGTACTGCAGACTGCGGAATACTACCTACCTCAGTGCAGTACCTTACAGTACTATAGAACACTGCACAGTTTACTACAGGAAGTATTGCAGACTGCGGAATACTACCTACCTCAGTGCAGTACCTTACAGTACTATAGAACACTGCACAGTTTACTACAGGAAGTACTGCAGACTGTGGAATACTACCTACCTCAGTGCAGTACTTTACAGTACTACAGAACACTGCACAGTTTACTACAGGAAGTACTGCAGACTGCGGAATACTACCTACCTCAGTGCAGTACTTTACAGTACTACAGAACACTGCACAGTTTACTACAGGAAGTACTGCAGACTCTGTGGAATACTACCTACCTCAGTGCAGTACTTCACAGTACTATAGAACACTGCACAGTTTACTACAGGAAGTACTGCAGACTGTGGAATACTACCTACCTCAGTGCAGTACTTCACAGTACTATAGAACACTGCACAGTTTACTACAGGAAGTACTGCAGACTGCGGAATACTACCTACCTCAGTGCAGTACCTTACAGTACTATAGAACACTGCACAGTTTACTACAGGAAGTACTGCAGACTGCGGAATACTACCTACCTCAGTGCAGTACCTTACAGTACTATAGAACACTGCACAGTTTACTACAGGAAGTACTGCAGACTGCGGAATACTACCTACCTCAGTGCAGTACTTTACAGTACTACAGAACACTGCACAGTTTACTACAGGAAGTACTGCAGACTGCGGAATACTACCTACCTCAGTGCAGGAAGCAGCTGTTGTTTGGACAGCAGCACCTCGATGATTTCCTCATTGGCTGTCTGCAAGCGCTGGAAGCAGCCAAGGACGTCCGTCAATCCTCATGCTACTTTTACAGTTTATTTCTCATGTTGCAGTGATGTTGTTGTGACAAACGGGAAAACAAAGATTTTGAGAAAGATAAATCAAAATGAAACAACTGCCAGACTCCAACATGCATCTTAATAAACAGAGTGCTACTTTTCTAGCTTTTCCCCCAAGTTGCAGTAGTGTTGTTGTGACAATTGGGAAAACAAAAATCTTGGGAGAGACAAATTAGCACGAAAGAACTGCAAGAGTCTGACATGCATCTTAGTAAACAGAGTGCCTTCTCCCTGACAACACATGCTGGGAAACTGATTTCTCAAACAATGATCAATTATCAACAATTTCACATATATTTCCCATCCCACCCCAAATAATTCTTTGCTCATTGTTCCCATATAAAAAAAGAAGATAGAATTTAGATATGTATCAAGATGTGAGATCTTATAAGCACTGTAAAAAGTACACACACTCGTACATAGACATATATCTGCTGGATGAGAGTCAATCCAGGGCCGTGATGCATAGGCCGATGTCAACATGTGTCAAGAATCATATACCTCCCTCGTCAGCTGTGGTCTTTCTGTTTGGGGACCTGCTCCAGTAACCTGCACAGCCAGCCCCAAGCAGCATTTACATTGCCTTAACATCTGCTTTCACCATGTTGACACATGTTGACACTAGCCTATTCCTGGCAGGATCTTGGCTTTTCTTGGCATGTGTTGCAACGCACCCCAGACATGAGAATTTCTTACCTTGGCCAAGGTAAGAAATTCTCATGTCTGGGGTGCGTTGCACACATGCCAAGAAAAGCCAAGATCCTGCCAGGAATAGGCTAGTGTCAACATGTGTCAACATGGTGAAAGCAGATGTTAAGGCAATGTAAATGCTGCTTGGGGCTGGCTGTGCAGGTTACTGGAGCAGGTCCCCAAACAGAAAGACCACAGCTGACGAGGGAGGTATATGATTCTTGACACATGTTGACATCGGCCTATGCATCACGGCCCTGGATTGACTCTCATCCAGCAGATATATGTCTATGTACGAGTGTGTGTACTTTTTACAGTGCTTATAAGATCTCACATCTTGATACATATCTAAATTCTATCTTCTTTTTTTTATATGGGAACAATGAGCAAAGAATTATTTGGGGTGGGATGGGAAATATATGTGAAATTGTTGATAATTGATCATTGTTTGAGAAATCAGTTTCCCAGCATGTGTTGTCAGGGAGAAGGCACTCTGTTTACTAAGATGCATGTCAGACTCTTGCAGTTCTTTCGTGCTAATTTGTCTCTCCCAAGATTTTTGTTTTCCCAATTGTCACAACAACACTACTGCAACTTGGGGGAAAAGCTAGAAAAGTAGCACTCTGTTTATTAAGATGCATGTTGGAGTCTGGCAGTTGTTTCATTTTGATTTATCTTTCTCAAAATCTTTGTTTTCCCGTTTGTCACAACAACATCACTGCAACATGAGAAATAAACTGTAAAAGTAGCATGAGGATTGACGGACGTCCTTGGCTGCTTCCAGCGCTTGCAGACAGCCAATGAGGAAATCATCGAGGTGCTGCTGTCCAAACAACAGCTGCTTCCTGCACTGAGGTAGGTAGTATTCCGCAGTCTGCAGTACTTCCTGTAGTAAACTGTGCAGTGTTCTGTAGTACTGTAAAGTACTGCACTGAGGTAGGTAGTATTCCGCAGTCTGCAGTACTTCCTGTAGTAAACTGTGCAGTGTTCTATAGTACTGTAAGGTACTGCACTGAGGTAGGTAGTATTCCGCAGTCTGCAGTACTTCCTGTAGTAAACTGTGCAGTGTTCTATAGTACTGTAAGGTACTGCACTGAGGTAGGTAGTATTCCGCAGTCTGCAGTACTTCCTGTAGTAAACTGTGCAGTGTTCTATAGTACTGTGAAGTACTGCACTGAGGTAGGTAGTATTCCACAGTCTGCAGTACTTCCTGTAGTAAACTGTGCAGTGTTCTATAGTACTGTGAAGTACTGCACTGAGGTAGGTAGTATTCCACAGAGTCTGCAGTACTTCCTGTAGTAAACTGTGCAGTGTTCTGTAGTACTGTAAAGTACTGCACTGAGGTAGGTAGTATTCCGCAGTCTGCAGTACTTCCTGTAGTAAACTGTGCAGTGTTCTGTAGTACTGTAAAGTACTGCACTGAGGTAGGTAGTATTCCACAGTCTGCAGTACTTCCTGTAGTAAACTGTGCAGTGTTCTATAGTACTGTAAGGTACTGCACTGAGGTAGGTAGTATTCCGCAGTCTGCAATACTTCCTGTAGTAAACTGTGCAGTGTTCTATAGTACTGTAAGGTACTGCACTGAGGTAGGTAGTATTCCGCAGTCTGCAGTACTTCCTGTAGTAAACTGTGCAGCGTTCTGTAGTACTGTAAGGTACTGCACTGAGGTAGGTAGTATTCCGCAGTCTGCAGTACTTCCTGTAGTAACTGTGCAGTGTTCTATAGTACTGTAAGGTACTGCACTGAGGTAGGTAGTATTCCGCAGTCTGCAGTACTTCCTGTAGTAAACTGTGCAGTGTTCTATAGTACTGTAAGGTACTGCACTGAGGTAGGTAGTATTCCGCAGTCTGCAGTACTTCCTGTAGTAAACTGTACAGTGTTCTATAGTACTGTAAGGTACTGCACTGAGGTAGGTAGTATTCCACAGAGTCTGCAGTACTTCCTGTAGTAAACTGTGCAGTGTTCTATAGTACTGTAAGGTACTGCACTGAGGTAGGTAGTATTCCACAGAGTCTGCAGTACTTCCTGTAGTAAACTGTGCAGTGTTCTATAGTACTGTAAGGTACTGCACTGAGGTAGGTAGTATTCCACAGAGTCTGCAGTACTTCCTGTAGTAAACTGTGCAGTGTTCTATAGTACTGTAAAGTTCTGCACTGAGGTAGGTAGTATTCCGCAGTCTGCAGTACTTCCTGTAGTAAACTGTACAGTGTTCTGTAGTAGTGTAAGGTACTGCACTGAGGTAGGTAGTATTCCGCAGAGTCTGTAGTACTTCCTGTAGTAAACTGTACAGTGTTCTTTAGTACTATGAAGTGTTTTACATATATACTGTAGTACTATAGTTATCTACAGAATCTATAGAACATTCTATAGTAAATTGCAGTGTTCTATAGTACCCTGTAGTATTCTGTAGATTTCTACAGAAATCTATTTTTAAAATGTTTCATATGCAGAGAAAGGCAATGGTGTTCAAGAAAGCTTCAGAACCTGTCAAGAACTATATTTGAGACAAGATGGAAGGGAAGTTTGAGTAGAAACACACACGTTTGGATTTTGGCTGTGAGCCTCCTGTGGGTTGGGGATAAAAATAGATCCCCGACTCTCCCTGTGCAATTTGTAAACAAGAATAACTTGGGAAATCAAGACTTGACTACCTCTTACTCTAACCAGTTTTACTACTACTACTATTAATCTTTATTGTGCCCTTTTTGACTCACATGCGAAGCAAAAGTGAGTCTATGTACTCAGCCGTGTCGTCCGTCCGTCCGTCCGTCCGTCCGGGCGTCCGGGCGTCCGTCCGGGCGTAAAAAACTTAAACGTTGGATTTTTCTCGGAGACTATTAAGTCTATCAACACCAAATGTGGCTTGATGGTGTATGATGACAAGGCCTCAAAAAACATACATAGTGACTTGACCTTGCTTCAAGGTCAAGGTCACAGGAGCCATAAATGTGGTCTCAAAAACAGTCATTTTTCACATTTTCCCAATTTTCTCCCACGTTATTGAGAATGGCGACCTTAGCTACAAGTGGTATATAGGTCAAAGCAAGCCCTATCTATTGATACCAGTTTGGTTGACCTTGCTTCAAGGTCAAGGTCACAGGAGCTCTTCAAAGTTGGATTGTATACATATTTTGAAGTGACCTTGACCCTGAACTATGGCATATAACTGTTTCAAACTTAATAATTATGTGGGGCACATGTTATACTTTCATCATGAGACACATTTGTTCACATATCATCAAGGTCAAGGTCACTTTGACCCTTATGAAATGTGACCAAAATGTGGTAGTGAACCACTAAAATTGACCATATCTCATGGTAGAAAGTGCCAATAAGCACCATTGTGCTTCCTATGTCTTGAATTAAGAGCTTTGTGTTGCATGACCTTGGATGACCTTGACCTTGGGTCAAGGTCACGTGTATTTTTGGTAGGAAAAAATGTGTAAATCATTTCTTAGTGTATGATGTCATTGGTAGGTTTAGTTGTTTGACCTTGACCTTGAAGGTCACCTGAAGGTCAAGGTCATATAAAGGTCAAGGTCAAGCATGTGAGTCGTATGGGCTTTGCCCTTCTTGTTTTAAATTCCTTTGGGGGAATGTCATCCCTGGTCGCCACTGTGCAGCGCCCAGTGACCGGTTTTACTCTCGGTAGGAGAGGCAGTGTGGGTGAAGCACCTTGCCCAAGCAGGCAGTGTGGGTGTAGCACCTTGCCCAAGCAGGCAGTGTGGGTGAAGCACCTGGCCCAAGCAGGCAATGTGGGTGAATCACCTTGCCCAAGCAGGCAGTGTGGGTGAAGCACCTTGCCCAAGCAGGCAGTGTGGGTGAAGCACCTGGCCCAAGCAGGCAGTGTGGGTGAAGCACCTTGCCCAAGCAGGCAGTGTGGGTGAAGCACCTTGCCCAAGCAGGCAGTGTGGGTGAAGCACCTTGCCCAAGCAGGCAGTGTGGGTGAAGCACCTTGCCCAAGCAGGCAGTGTGGGTGAAGCACCTGGCCCTGGGTAGGAGAGGCAATGTGGGTGAAGCACCTTGCCCAAGCAGGCAGTGTGGGTGAAGCACCTTGCCCAAGCAGGCAGTGTGGGTGAAGCACCTTGCCCAAGCAGGCAGTGTGGGTGAAGCACCTTGCCCAAGCAGGCAGTGTGGGTGAAGCACCTTGCCCAAGCAGGCAGTGTGGGTGAAGCACCTTGCCCAAGCAGGCAGTGTGGGGTTATCACCTGGCCCAAGCAGGCAGTGTGGGTGAAGCACCGTTGCCAAGCAAGCAATGTGGGTGAAGCACCTGGCCCAAGGATGCAACTCTAGGATCAGTGCAGCTTCGAACACCGCACCCATCAGCCGCAAGCCAAACGCTCTAACCACTGTGCCACAGAGCTTTAGTATTTTTGGCATTGGTAGATGATATTGGTCATTGGGTTTGCATAGCCCACAAAGACTGAGGGGCAGTAATGCTCCACCCATCCATCCATCCATCCATCCATGCATCCATCCATTCTTTCAACTCATTCAACCATTCATTTGTATATTTAAATAAACCCAGATTTCTCCGTCCCAGGGATAGAACCACGGCACTACGCCTCGCACATCGTCAGGAACTTCCCAACCCTTCAAACTTGTTTAGAATATATATATCAGTTCCTGCCAGCCTACCCCCCAGTGCTTGACAATGTGGGATGTTATATTGGCTGCAACCTTGTGTCGTTAGCTTTGGTTTAAACGTCTACGACGGGCCAAAGCAAAAAAACACAAAAGTCTTTTCAGGAACTTCCCAACCCTTCAAACTTGTTTAGAATTCATTTGTATATTCAGTCATTCATTTTGACTTTCAGGATGAGAAGAATGAGACTGAAATCATGCCACTGAACTGCCAAGTAACCATAATAAGTTTTACTATTGATAGCAATGTCTGAGAGGGTTATAGCATTGGAGTAAGCATTTCATTTGAAATCTTATCACTCACTCCGTAATGTCATCAAGTTTTACATCCCATAATTTTAATTGTTACTGGTGATGATGGATATAGCAATAATTGTTGTTGATTGATTGGACGAGGTGGGACTCCTTGATAGAGTCATTTAGAAGTTAATTTCATACTTGGGCCTTCATAAATGCCACATCTGTCAACCTGAGAAGACCATTCTAACAGTGACAGTTCAATCACTACAACAGACATTGTGTTGCAGGTTCATCCGAAGTGTCGGCATCGTGGACACTGTGTCGGCACGCAAGTTTCTGGAGGCAGCCCTCAATGCTGATGACAGCAAGCTTTTCTACACAGTTTTCAAGTTCTTTGAACAACGCAACACAAAGCTTCGTAGCAACCCTCGATTCCAGACAGGTATTCTACAGGCAGCATCACGTAATCAAGCCATCGTACACCCAAACTGCCCACCACAAACAACACCCTTTTTCTTTTCAACTGAGGTGTGTTCATGCTTTAGCTCCACAGACACTTGGAAGTCGCAACGTAGTTAATACTCTCCTACATTTGGCCCTAAATGACTCGACTGTGAAGCCTGAACATTGTTGTAGGTGAAATGTAGCTCTGCACAGGCCTTTCAAGAGAGATTTGAATGTGCCCGCAGTCAATGCAGACCCTAAAGTGGTGACTCAGCACAGATGCCCATTTTCCTTGTTACGAGGGTTACCTGTATAGGCATTTTCCTGTGTTAGATTCCAAGGAGTTTAAGACATTAGAAAATCTAGCAAAGGGTGCCTTTGTCTCAGTTATTGTGTGGAAATCTTTACTTGGTATTAGTGCCTCCTGACCTTGGCAGGGGACTAAGGGTGCAAGGTAGCTGGGTTCTGCCTTGAAGAGGCAGGCATTTTTCTTTTAATCAGTGTCCAAGTACCACACACACAACAGTAGAGAAAACGTTTTGAACTAATCAGAGATGTGGAGTCAGAGAGGAAGTGGTAACTCGGGTAAAAATTGAGACTCCTTGGAGACAAACTTCAGATGCCATCTTCAGTTCGTCTTTCTTTTTCTTTGGACTTGGAATGTTGATTACAGGGATCTTTTGCATGTGGTTTGTGAAAACTGCATGGTTTTCAATGGTTTTATTTATCTGTCTTCTCCTAGAGAGCATCTGAAAGACAATACCTTAGTATCTAATGACTGTTTTGATGCCCTTGTCATTCTCAGCTGAGTGCAGATGGCTTCAAACTACTCACGAATTAATTACATGTTGGTATCTTGATTTTTACCTCTGTTCTGTTATACCATTAATAACTTTCACCAGGTAAAAACTTCCCCCCATATTTTCTGTAATAACTCTGACATCATAAATAGGTTGACGATTTGTGTGTAAAGCAGGCTGTGCCTGATCCTTGCCTCTGTTTCCAGGGGAGCACTGCGAGCAGTATGTCCAGCACTTCGAGTCACTGTTTGGCACAGAGGCTTTGGCTGCAGTTCCAGTGGCGACCTGAGGACAGCGGCTACACCTCCCCAGCATTGTCATGGTCACAGTCATTCCGCATCGACTTTGCCGCGCCACGCTCTTTTCTTGCATGGGTTCTCACATGGACATCCCCATCATGGACTTGCCTTGCCTCTTGGGATAGCAGTAGCTGTGCCCTCTACATCTGTGCTGCCATTCTTATTGGTACATTTTCCATAGTCCATTCAGTCAGTGTTCTCATGCCTCTTTGGATGGTTTCCATACTCCATCAAGTCTGTGTTGCCATGACTTACATCAGCATTACAACACTCTGCTGTATTGCTGCAACACTCTGCTGTATTGCTGCAACACCCTGCTGTATTGCAGCAACTCCTGTGTTAGTGGCACCGAGCTACCCTGTGTTTCAGTGTTGTGCAGTACAAGGCCATCACTAAGCCAGTGCAAAATAAAAATCTGGGCTATTTCTGTCCTGTAGCATCTTATTTCACGGGGATTTCTTCTCAATTCTACTGGGCAAGTTTTAGCTGATTTTTTTTATACAACATGAGAAAGTGTGTGAATGGGAATCCAGCAAGTTCTTAAATGATTGGTGGGTGCATGTTTCTGAATATTCAAGGCTGGATTTATGGAATTTAGTCCACTGTTGTATTTTTTAGTTTCTTGTATGTTTTCAGTGTCTCAAATCCGTACAATGGATGGATCTTACACAAATCTTGTGTTGCCTGTGGTCATGCCTTTGGTGTAACCTCATTTTAAAACGCATTTTCTTTACTCAATACCACATAAATCATACTTGTGAACATTAGTTCCTTCACCAACCTGTCCTGCCTGCAAGAATATGTACAGATGAGCAAATTTAGTGTACATAAGATGACACTGTTGATTTTACGTTTTAAGATTTGAAAATTATGTATAAAGATTTGCTTATGGTAAACAGTGACATTTATGGTTTATTTTTTGCCTCAATTACATCAAAGATGCTAAATAAAAATGGAACTCATAGTTTTCATGTACAAAAGCAAGGATGCAGAAGAGTTGTGTCCCTTACATTTGGGTGGGTCATTCATGTGGCTCCTTGGAGCGTATCCACTACGTACAGGTTCATTTGTGGAGACAGATCAACAGAACTGTACTTTTGCCACATCTGAAATGTTGAATTTCCTGATATGAAGATCTTGTTTCTGTCAATCACTGTGTATATCTGCATGAATGGTACGAGCACTGGAACATTTTCATTTGTCATCTGAAAGGAGATAAGAAAGTGTGTTCAACTTACCATTTTGAATCTTTTGGAAACCCGAGAAATGATT
>JAWQFJ010032602.1:0-2500 GCA_034096865.1 Theodoxus fluviatilis
TGTAGCGTGAAATAGTAACCCGTGAAAACAGTGACGGAAGTCATCGCAGAGTTATCTGCGAGGGACGTGCTTTATGCACAATTTACCGCTCCTGCACCTGGTACATTCGGCATGGAATATATTCCGACAAACGCACGCACAGTTAGTTGCTTTAACGAGGTTTTGTGTGCATTTGTGTAGTTTAACACATGATGTAGCGTTCAAATAAAGTTTTTCCCGTGTAAAGCCGTCTCCCCTGCCGGAAATAATATGGGAGTCACCTCCCTGTAGTCTGTTTGAGTCTGAGGTTATATTAAAACGCGAACCGTTGACGTGACTTGGCACGCCCGGGGAGTTATGCTAAGATCCGGCCGCGTAAATATATCTGCGTTTTGTGAACAAACGTCTTGGCTCGGCGGTACTGTACTCCATGCACCTTGAACGGTGCGCGTGATATTCGGGTGTAATCTTAAGCCTAACTGACGTTCCGAATGTTTCCGACTTAGACCATTTCAGCAGCGCCAATAAACGTCGTTTAGCATTAATGATTAACAACCCGAATCACGCGCAACCGTTACAGGTGCATGGAGTACAGTACCGCCGAGCAAGACGTTTGTCACAAAACGCAGATATATTTACGCGGCCGGATCTTAGCATAACTCCCCGGGCGTGCCAAGTCAGTCAGGCGGAGTGGCGGGTGCCGTCTCTTTTTAGAGTTGAATTTTCAGAAAATCCCATCGCAGATAACTCTGCGATGACTTCCGTCACTGTTTTCCACGGGTTACTATTTTCCACGCTACATGCTCTCATTAAAAGCAAAGATTATCCTATAATCTTTGCTAAAAGGAAGAACTTCAAGAAGGATTCGTGGTGACCTAATAGAGACTCATAAATTAAACAATGATCTCGTAGACGTGGAGTGGAGCGAAGTCACCAAGTTGTACCAGTACGAGAAATGCAGACGGAAAAGTGTTTGTTCAACTTCAACGTAGCAATACTAACCTAAGAAAGTATTGTTTCAGTAATCGTGTTGCTAACCTGTGGAATAATCTTCCGTTTCGGCTCAAGACTGCACCGACTACTAACGTTTTCAAAAACCAACTGGACAAGGATCCTACATTCATGTCGTTATCCAGAAGCTATGATGAGTGACTTGTCGCAATAGGAAAATTGCGCTAAGACAGCAACACATTACGATGGGGCGTTCAAAAGGCTTCAGCCTTCACGGTGACGGCCTACATCTAGCCTCACAACTACTACTACCAAAGATTATATAGTCTTTGCTACTACTAAGAAAGACAGCCGCATTGAGCTATCCGCTACATTTAATCTCCTTTATCACTTATGGTCTAGGTCAAGATTACAGATAAACAGTCTATTGTGGGCCTTACGCGTGTTTGAATAGGTTATCTCCAGGCAGAGCACACGCGTACGTGGCTACGGAGAGTTCACTCCCTTAGGTAGTCAAGAAGTTTTTACTCGGTGAAGAACATTTCTAGTAGACGCATTGCAAACATGGCTCGTCACGTGCGTGTGCTCCTTGCGGCCACTGTGTGCTGCCTCTGTTTATGCTCAGATTTTCTCTTGGCAGCAGAGGAATGCTCATCAAGCGATGGAAAGGCCTGCAGTTCTTCAGAAGCGGGTTGTGGTTGCAGTGCGAGTCGAGAGCATTCTGAAAAAAAGGACGGAGGCGAAGTTGATACTGAGGATGCTGCGGCTAAGTACAGACCACCAAGTGAGACGAATACTCCCTATGATAGAACGAATCAGATGGTTTATATTCCCGGAGGAGTTTTCACAATGGGCACAGACCAGCCAGTGTTTCCTGCTGATGGAGAACAACCAGCGAGGAAAGTCAAAGTTAACCCATTTTTCCTAGATAAATACGAAGTTAGTAATGCTGAATTTGAACTTTTTGTGAACTCCACGAGCTACAAAACTGAGGTGAGAACCATAATTGTGTTCAACTTTGTCTGTTATTGATTGCCAGTATGAGTATTTAGCATGGTGGAATTTGCTTTGTCTCCTATGCATATTACTTTAATTTGGCATCAAAAGAAAAAATAGTTGTGGTTACGGCAACCCGACCGACTTTTTTTCCCGACTACCCTCATGCTCATCTACCCCCCACCCCCACACCCCACCCCCTTTTTTGGGGTTGTGGGAAAAAATCTCGATAAACAACGAACTACGTGCTGTCCCATCTTCCCTGCCCTAACTTCAGGCCGACCTACCCGTAGAACCCCCCCAATCCCCCCCCCCCCCCCCACCCCCACCCCCCCCCCCCCAGGGGTACATGTATCCACAAACCTGGTATTTTTTTACAAATCTTGATGACGTGTCATGTGTCATAGTTCCTTTACAAACTGATGTGCGATGCAATGTTATGCTGTGATTTGTGAACCACATGGGTTATTCATAGCCTATTCATATCCACAATGCCTTTGCACAGATTTCTGTCATTTTAAATTAAACACCCATGGGACTCTAGATCAGTGGTTAGGATGCTTACCTTGTGGCT
>JAWQFJ010032602.1:5000-12916 GCA_034096865.1 Theodoxus fluviatilis
ATGGCCAATCTGGACATGAATGGTTTATTCTGGGACAATGAAGACATAATATATCTGGACATGGATGGTTTGTTCTGGGACAATGAAGACATAATATATCTGGACATGAATGGTTTATTCTGGGACAATGAAGACATAATATATCTGGACATGGATGGTTTGTTCTGGGACAATGAAGACATAATATATCTGGACATGGATGGTTTGTTCTGGGACAATGAAGACATAATATATCTGGACATGGATGGTTTGTTCTGGGACAATGAAGACATAATATATCTGGACATGAATGGTTTATTCTGGGACAATGAAGACATAATATATCTGGACATGGATGGTTTGTTCTGGGACAATGAAGACATAATATATCTGGACATGGATGGTTTGTTCTGGGACAATGAAGACATAATATATCTGGACATGGATGGTTTGTTCTGGGACAATGAAGACATGATATATCTGGACATGGATGGTTTGTTCTGGGACAATGAAGACATAATATATCTGGACATGGATGGTTTGTTCTGGGACAATGAGGGCACAATATCTGGACATAGATGATTTATTCTGGGACAATGAAGACATAATATATCTGGACATAGATGATTTATTCTGGGACAATGAAGGCATAATATATCTGGACATGGGTGGTTTGTTCTGGGGCAATGAGGGCACAATATCTGGACATAGATGATTTATTCTGGGACAATGAAGACATAATATATCTGGACATAGATGATTTATTCTGGGACAATGAAGACATAATATATCTGGACATGGATGGTTTGTTCTGGGGCAATGAGGGCACAATATTTGGACATAGATGATTTGTTCTGGGACAATGAAGACATCATATATCTGGACATGGATGGTTTGTTCTGGGACAATGAGGTCATAATATAACTAGACATAGATGATTTGTTCTGGGACAATTAGGACATCATATATCTGGACATGGATGGTTTGTTCTGGGACAATTAGGCATCATATATCTGGACATGGATGGTTTGTTCTGGGACAATGAAGGCAGGTAGTGGTGGCCGGCTGCTGTGGTGGTCCTGATGGCTTTGCAATTGCATGTCAGAGAGCCCTGATAGATGGAGGAGCACCACGTACATATATATCTGGACAAGGATGGTTTGTTTTCAGACAATGAGGGCATATATCTGGACAAGGATGGTTTGTTCTCGGACAATGAGGGCATATATCTGGACAAGGATGGTTTGTTCTCAGACAATGAGGGCATATATCTGGACATGGATGGTTTGTTCTCGGACAATGAGGGCATATATCTGTTCTTGGACAATGAGGGCCGGAAATGATGGGCAACAGCTGTGGTGGTCCTGTTTGCTTTACATGTCAGGGAGCCCTGGTAGGAGACGGAGCACTATGTGCATGCTCACATACATACAAACAAACACATACACATGTACACACATAAGCTAACACACATGCGCTTTTAATCTTTAATGTTGTTCAAGGAGTGAGTGAGCCAGGAGCAAGTGAGCAAGCTATTGAGAAAGGGAGAAACTCAGAAAGCTAGCTCAGGAGTTTGACTGCTTGTCTCTTTTTTCCCCTTAACCCATTAAAACCTACAGCGTGTGATGAAAACGGCTTCCTAAAACCTGAGGTTTTATTCAGGAAAAAACACAAAGTAGACAACACTAAAAATAAAAAATTCTTCACTGCTACACTTCCTAGAAACAAGAAGTACACCACTGTAAAATGCGACGTCTGCGTAGCATCCGGTCTGAAAGGGAGATGTAACGTGCGCGTAGCATCCAGTCATAATGAGTTAAAATCTGAAACCTATATTTGCAGTCTCAAAGGTGGTTGACTATTTCATGTTTCCATGTGATGCAGACTTCAGACCAACTTGCATCCCATGATTTTAAATACAAGCAATGTTGATATTGCTGTGTTTTATTCCACTCATTTTTATCATGCTCAATTGATTCTAACTTGGATCTATCATGATTTTGTACTTCCTTTTTCTAAAATACAGCATGGACCACCCTGTCATGCACGTATCATGGAACGATGCCGTTGCCTACTGCAAGTGGGCGGAGAAGCGTCTCCCCACCGAGGCAGAGTGGGAGTTTGCTTGCCAGGGAGGGCTGCAGGATAGGTTGGTTCTTCCATGTCATGTCTGTGTGGTCAGAGAGGCTGTCATTTGCTCTCCTGACTTTCTGTCACCCCTTGACGTCCATTTTAGCTTTGGAGTTTCATGCTTTTTACATGCAGGAAATCTGAGCACTTACTTTGTTTATTAAAAAAACTATTAAGTGTTAAAATGCCCAAATGTAAACATGCAAAAATTTTATTATTTAGCTGGAGACGCGCTGAAATCATTCAAAACCTTCCATGGCATAGGTCCTGGACGTTGGAAATAGGTGACGTTTAATGTCATGTGGTCCTTGTTCTATGGGGAGATAATTTCTTTTTCTGATAAACAAACTTTCTTACTCTTCCACCAAGTATCTGCTAAACTGGGCCATGTTGCAAAGATGCAACGTATTGCAAAGCATAGGCGAAAGTCAACATGTGTCAACATTTGGTAGCCTTTACATCTGGTTTCATCATGTTGATACAGGCCTGTTCCTCTCAAGATCTTGGCTTTCAACTTGTCCATGTAATGTGACTTCATTTCTGCTGCATTATTCAGTGTATACTGAAAGACAACTCTGTATGAGATGCTGCCAAACTGCTTTCATTCTCTAATTCAAGTAATTGGGCTTCGAGTTACCTGCTTCTTTGTGTGAATGTTATTTTGGCAGCAAGGCAGTGTGCTGCTTGTTTCAGTTGAATGAGAGAAGGAACAAGTGTAAATGTATTGATTTCTTGGTTAGTGCATATATATATTTTTCGTCATACTGGTTGTGACATGATAAATCGTTAGATGTGCAACCACCATATTTCCAGGCAGAGTAGTGGAGAAACATGCAACTTTCTTGACTTCTTGATTTATGTATTTTTCTCATGTTGTCTCAGTTGCTATATCATGTTAATAACATTGTTATCACAGTGGATGAATAACCACTTTATTCCAGACTATTTCCCTGGGGAAACAAGGAGAAGCCTAAGAACGAACACTGGATGAACATATGGCAAGGCGACTTCCCCAGGGAAAACTCCAAGGAGGATGGCTACATGGGGACAAGTCCAGTAAGAAAAGCACTGCTCTTAACCCATAATATCTATGTTTTTTTCATGGGCTTTATTGGGGGGATAGAGAAACTGTGTGTTTCAGATTATGCATATTCTTTTTGACGCTAGTTCCATTTGCCGAACTGTTTGTTTTGAATGTATGGGTAAATGTTGAAATACACGTTGTGATTTTACTGAAATGTGTTGTGTTTCTCAAAATATGAATGTATGAGTCTTTGAAGTACCTGCCAAGACAAACAGTTGGAATAATGTCTTTTATATTTGGATAAGATCTTTCTGCCTGATCCTGTTCACCTCATGGACACTGGACTAGATATTAATGTTTCAGACAGAGCGGTGCTTTGTACAGAGTAAAAAAAAATGTTTACTAATAAATTCAATGGTGCTGGTTATTTTGCAAACAAGGGCAGTGCTCAAGCATTTCAAATTGGCAGTATTCGGTGTTGTGCAGCATTGGATATTGTACATTGACAGTATAGTACAAAGTCACAGTGCCTCTCTCTCTCTCTCTCTCTCTCTCTCTCTCTCTCTCTCTCTCTCTCTCTCTCTCTCTCTCTCTCTCTCTCTCTCTCTCTCTCTCTCTCTCTGTATCGTTTCATGAATGATACCACCAGGTCACTTCTATGTCCGACATGCTGTGAAGAGGACGAAGATGAGTTACATTTTTTGCTCTGTTGTCCTGCCTATGAGGACCTTAGACAGATGTACATTTTCGATTTGTTTGACAGAAATTGCCGTGTGAGTGTCGTCGAAATAATGACTACAGAAGATGTCCATCTCACGAGATCAGTGGCTATGTATCTGTTCTATGCTTTCAAGAGAAGACAAGTGGCTGTAAAAACAACCAATGAGATGTAAAACTAATTAGGTTGTGATAGGCCGGTGGCCTTACAATTAAAATCGTTCGTTCGTTCGTTCGTTCTCTCTCTCTCTCTCTCTCTCGCCCTCTCTCTCTCTTCTCCCTGCCTCTCCCTCCCTGCCTCCCTCTCCCTCCCTCCCTCCCTCCCTCCCTCCCTCCCTCCCTCCCTCCCCCTCCCTCCCTCCCCCCTCCCTCCCTCTCTCCCTCCCCCCCCTCCCTCCCCCCCTTCCTCCCTCTCTCTCTCTCTCTCTCTCTCTCTCTCTCTCTCTCTCTCTCTCTCTCTCTCTCTCTCTCTCTCAATATATATATATATTTATTTTCCATCCATCCATCTATCTGTCTGTATGTATATATTCCCCTTTTCCAAACTGACTTTTCCTGATTGCAGGTGACAGCCTTCCCAGAGCAGAACAAGTTTGGGCTGAAAAACATGATTGGCAATGTGTGGGAGTGGACGCAGGACTGGTGGGAAACCAGGCACTCAGCCGAACCCAAGGACAACCCTGTGAGTGACCTTTGGCCTCCTGGCAAGAAAGAGGAAGAGAGGCAACAAAAAACGCAGATCTTTTCTTTCTCTCAATTGATGATTTATTGAGAGAAGAGTGCATTGCCCTGTAAAGCTCCTAAATCTGAAGCCATCTGAAATATATGTGTTACTTTAGCTCTTACCATGGGAGTTGTGGCGAAAGCCATGTGGTCAGGTCTAGACCAAGTTGCAGCTTATCTCACATGTGATGGGGGGTAAAGGTTGTATAATTTTCTCTCTGTTGTGATTGGTTTTGAAGCAGATCGTTTGCTTTCACTCTATGGAGGAAGGGTTTCTGCAAGCCTATGCAGGTGGCTGGGGGTGGAGGTCAAGGACCCTTCCCCTCAGAGTGGATTATGCAATCAGTCCTTATTATGATGCCATGGAAGGGGTTAATCTATAATGTCCCATGACTCTTTGTTCTACCTGGTCTTTTCCTCGAGAGTGCAGTGCCCTTTGATGCTTAGATAAGGTGTGAGCTAGCTCTCCACTTCTTCTACTCAAACTCAGTATTCTAAATGTAGTGACCATGTAGGAAACAGCAGGAAACTCTGTCCCAAGGTTGTTACTTGACCACTGAATTTAGAACAATGAGTCAGCAAGTGGAAATGTGTGAGAGAGAATCTCCAGCTACCTCATTATGGGAATGGCATAGAGGGATGGAGGAAGGTGGTGCGGGACATTACAGTTCAACAGCTTCTTGCTGGTGGAGTATAGAGTTTGGAGAAGTCCTGTGAAAGAGGAGAAATCATGCTTAGGGCATTCAAAAACATGGCAAAGTTTTCTGGCTAGTTTCCACCTGCTATTGCCAAGATGGCAGTCACAAGTCCCACTAAAAGTTTCTGTTGACTTGCTAATAGAACAGTGCTCTTTGTTTACTGGTGAGACCCCTCCTCAAGAAAGCAGGCGCTGATCCTAATAACCTCGCCAACTATCGACCGGTTTCCAACCTGAGCTTTCTCTCCAAAGTTGTTGAGAAAGCAGTGTCTATTCGCCTCATAGAGTTTTTAAGCTCGCACAATCTGCTTCCCAGGTTTCAGTCAGCATATAGGGCACACCACAGCACTGAAACTGCACTCTTGCGAGTCCTGAATGACTTACTCCATGCAGTCGATCGCGATGAGGTTGTCCTTGTAGTGCTACTCGACCTTTCAGCGGCTTTCGACACCATTGACCACGACACACTCATAGCCAGATTGAGGAGCTTTGGCATATCATCCACCACCCTAAACTGGTTCGCGAGCTACTTGACAGGGAGATCACAAAAGGTGAAGATAGGGGAGTCATCATCAAATGACCTTTCTCTCACTTGTGGAGTACCCCAGGGATCAATCTTGGGACCTCTCCTGTATTCAATTTACACGCAACCCCTGAGCGAGCGCATCGACCAACACGGCATCCCTCACCATCTATTCGCCGACGACACTATGATCTACATGGCTTCCAAACCAGATCATGAAGCCTTTGCGGTGAACAAGTTCACAGTGCAAAACTGCTGTAGTGACATCAAGGAATGGATGTCGGCCAATCACCTCAAACTCAATGAAGACAAGACTGAAGTGATTCTCATTGGTAGGGAAAAAAGCAGGCAATTGATCAGAGAGACACATATTAACATAGCGGAGGCGAACATAGCATTTGCCACAAGTGCGAAATATCTCGGGGTCATGTTAGATCAAAACTTGTCACCAGACCCCCAAATTCGTAAAATCATCTCCTCAGGCTACATGCACCTACACCGCATTTGGAGTATCAGGGATTGTCTGACTGAAAAGACCGCAGCGGCCCTGGTGGTGACCCTTGTGCTGTCCCATCTTGATTACTGCAACAGTCTGCTGACTGCTGCAACCAACGGTCAATTGCAGAGACTTCAGCGTCTTCAGAATTCTGCAGCTAGGGTAGTGAAGCGACTGCCGAGGTGGGCTCGCATAACCCCTGTGCTCTGTGACCTTCATTGGCTTCCAGTTCGCCAACGGGTGGAATTTAAGACCCTCTCCATCGTGTTTAAGTGTGAATCTGGTGAAGCCCCAACCTACCTCGGAGAACTCCTTAGACCTCACAACCCCACAAGGAATCTCCGTTCCTCAAAAAGAAGACTCTTGATTGTCCCACAAACAAGGTTACGGAGCTTCGGTGACCGCTCCTTCAGCGTTGTTGGACCGAGACTCTGGAACCAACTTCCTGAGGGTCTGAGGGCTAGTCCAACCTTGGCCGCATTTAAGACTGGCCTCAAAACTTTTTTATTTCGTCTTGTCGCGCCATGAGCATGTTTTTGTGATAATGGCACAGTAAAAAATGAAAATACATACATACATACATACTTGCTGCTGGCTCTTAGCAGCAAGTTAATTGGATTGATGGCCAAATAACAATTTTCATCAGTGTGGCATTCATACACAGCCATATTGGACACATAAAATCCAACATACCTTAACCAGAACAAGGCCAGGAAGTGTATTCTGGCCATTTCTAGATGTAAAGAAGCTTTGAATGTTTGTGATGTGACACTGTAGGTGTGCTCATTCAACACCAGATAAAGTGACATTTTCATGGCTCAACAGTGATCAGCTGATGCCAGCAAATTCCCTCAAGAAAGTGTATGCAGCATGGATTGATCATATAACCTTGCTGCATCCATTTGTGCCCAGAAGTTTCAGTGTGTAAAGCTCTCAGTTAAAAGCTGCAGAAATACACTGAATTAGCAAGTTTACTCCTCCTTTTTATGTGTTCCTGTTATTTGCAAGGAATTGATTGAGCCTAATGCTGTTCATGAGGCCTTATTGTGACATGTCTTTGATCAGTCAGAATCTCCATCATGCTCTGTTTGATAACCCAGATTTTGCAGCCTCCTTACCATGGGTGTGTATGTCTGTGTGTGTGTGTGCATTTTAAAAAATGTTTCTTAAAGACCTTTTCCCAGTTGCTGATGAAAGACATTTTAGCATTGGCATGCTAGCACTGTTTTTTTAGAGAACAATTTCTCCCCTCCATTCAGCTTGCTGATTGGCCCATTTCTTTCCAGTCAGGACCGCCTACAGGGGCAGACAAGGTGAAGAAAGGTGGATCGTTCCAGTGTCACAAGGTAAGGCAGCTGTCAGCCCTTGTCAGAAAGCATCTCTTACATTACAATCTATGGCAAAGAAGATAAAACTTCTTGTGAAATTGTGTTAGTTTTTCAATATCCAGTACATTCAGATGTGTTTGAAGCCTCATTTGATCACCTATCCATGAACCCTTTTCTATGGACCAGATATTCTGTTGCTGTCATTTGGAAAATTAGCAACACACACACACACACATGCATGCACACGTGCATGCCTATATGCACTCACAAACACACACACACACTCACTCTCTCACACT